>CM076581.1:1330540751-1330843315 GCA_034641835.2 Pinus albicaulis | reverse complement strand
CGGGCTCCACGGCTAAAGGGTTCGTTTGAAGTTTTGACAAAGGTTTTGTTATATGTTTTATATAACGCGCAGCGGAATAGTTTTATTGTTTGTTAAGGTCCCACATTGGTTTTGGTAATATTTTGTTTTAAATGCGACGTATATATGTTATATATATATATTTCATATATATATTAAAACATTTATAAATTGTGGACCCCAGGAGCATTTTAATAGATTTGTTATTTGCATAGTTTTGTTATGTTTTTAATATATGCGTTGCATATAAAAGAAAAGGGCTGTGAGCCTATTTCAGAATGTAGTTGTAAATTTTATTATTACACACAATAGCAGTGTAAGTGTTTTGAAGAGCACAGCAGTGTGTAGTTTTAGAGACAAAGAAGAATTTTGAGTGCACTGCATTTTGCAGCAGTCACATTTTGTAATCCCTCTCAGTGAGGAAGAATTTGTAATAGTTTTTTTTTTGAAGGAATAGAAATTTTTCAAAGTGTTGAACTCTGTTTCCAGTGAAGAAATTTCAATATTTTCTCTGTGTTAGAAGAGGAGAGTATTACTCTCTCCATTGTTATTCTGGAATTTTCAAATATTCCAACACATGGCTATAAATGAAGGAGATTTCTACGCATCAACATCAACATGTTTTCAAGTAGGAGCTGCCTAATTTTGTAACAAACTTCTCTCTAGATGTCAAAATTTGCAGACACTGAAGATTACTCAGGTGATGCCTGAAATTTCCATTGAATTCCTATAAGAATCTTAGATTTGTGATAGAAATCCTTTTGCTAATATATTAGCTTACTCCTTTTAAGTTTGTCTCATTCAACTAATAAAAAATGTTTCAAGGAGTATAATGAAAACTAGATTATGTGTGAAGAATAAAATAATCATTGATGCTAGACTTGGAAGTTAAGAAGTATAATAAGAAGTAGATACACTTCTCTAAAGCATAATACTGTTTTTCTGAAGCATAAGACAATCATTGATGCTAGACTTGGAAGTTCGAATAAGACAAGATAAAACAATGAAAAAGGCATTCCATTACTTGCATGAAATATGAGTACCGCCTTTTACCAGTAAGCTGGGAGCAAGGTCTAGATTTTAACTGGCATCGATTCTTGTGAACTCAAATTTCACTAAAAACATAGTTTTTTGTATGTTTTTCAGCACATGGTTAAAAATGATAGTGCATCAAAATCTATATTGTTGGGCCGAATACATAAGTAATCAAAAATTCTCTTTACCAAGTTATTCTCTTCATCAAAAGCCTGATCTTCACATGTGACACTTTTGCTAGGGATAAATATCAAGTGGGTTGTGACATTTTAAAACTTGGTTCGCGGTGAAGTGCCCAAAAGGCAAGTCTATCAAAGCATCTGCGACCTGTGTCATTTCATAGTAGCGGATGATTTGATATCATAATGGAGGTTCTCCAATTCAAGCAGTGTAGAAGAGGCAGGAGCCTACAAGGCAGATCCAAACTTTGGAGAAGAGCAAGGCAGATCCTGGGAAGAACGAAGAATTTGGGAATCCAGGATCTCTTCCAGAGGCCATGATACCAAAGGTTTGTCCTGTTTGTAGATCTTTCTCATCTACATCCAATATAGCCTTAAATGCCCACATAGATCACTGTCTATCAGGTGAGTCAAATGCTAAAAAATCTGGAACAAATTTTTCCAAGCCTAAAGTGAAGGTGAGAAAAAAACGATCAATCCTAGATATAATTGTTGCGGCACCTGTTTGCATGCTAGAGGATTTGGATTACAGTACGAGAAAAGAGAAATCGACCGCTAATGCACATCCATTTCCTTTGGATCAGCTCAATCTTAGAGACACCACCAAGCAGAGGCAACATCAATGCAAAGATCTCAACATTTCAAAATTAATGCAAAGATCTCGCGTAGTGGTAATGCATGTATTTCAAAAGAAACAAATAACAATGCACATTCTAACCCATTCGAATAACCACTGTAGCAAGGGTTTACATCTAATTAGATCCAATCTGTATATCGATGGAAAAAAATTAATATAATTACATTTTCCGTAGTAGAGGAAACTTTGCGAAAACATAAAAGGAATATAAAACGAGGATGTCAAGATGTTTAGATGACTCAGTAAAAAAATTATTTGTGCTTAGTAGACACAACACTTTATTCTTAATGCATTTTTTGTAGAATACTAAACAGATTTGTCCAAAATTTGAGATGCAAACTGTAGTCTCTACTATTGCTCATGTAGAAATTTGAATAATTTGCTGAATTATTCTCCGAGATTATCCTGATTACACACTATTTAAGCTTCATGCATAATACATAACCTCTTCTACAATTGATCATCAATATGCGGAAATAGAAAGCAGTCGCATGCGCTCATTAAAACATAATCAAGCACATATATCAACACAGGATGTAATGGGGAAAGAAATAGCTGAAAACCCCCAACTATCTGTATATTATAATGATAGAGAACATGTAACAATACATAGCACAAAGCTCTCACTGCTCTCAACACTATCTCAATGCTACACACAAAACTAGTTATGAAGATGAACAAGTCACAGGTTCAAATCTCCTCCACAAGTCTGCCTGCCTCTACTGCGCAATCCAAGTTGATTAATGATGAGATCCAAGTTTGAATCCCACTAGCTCCAACTGCGCAATCCTCATTGGCAATCTCCATCAATGTGTGTGCAAATCTCATGCACAACCAATAGTCACAACTGATAGTAGACTCACCCTTTCACCCACCTCTAACATTGGTCTCCACTGAACTGTCCATGCATTGCAGTTAACTGATGTGTTATTTAGTTGATTTATGAGTTAATAATTAGTGAATTAATTAATAATTAATTCACACCACTCATCACTAGTGTATTTGTCAATTAGACTAAATACAACTAGTTCAACTAAGTTAAACCGAACACAACTCCACCAACTGTCTCATCAACTCCACCAAACTCTGCCACATGAGTTCTAACTAAAGTCAACCATGCAATAGCTCAACTAACCCTTAGGAAAAGCGTATTTCCTTCTGTCAGCTGCATGTGCCACATCCAAGCATCAACCTGAAGTGCTCCAAGAGGATAAGATAATGTTTATAGTCTAAATATTATTAAGGGTTAATAATATTTGACTGTTCTATTTTTAGCCCGGCAGTCTAAAAATAGAAACCGCCCAATGTCTAAAAATAGAAGTCCATCTATTTTTACCAACTCGACCAATCATCCATAAATAGCATCCTGCAACTCATAGACCATGATCCATATGTCTAAAAATAGACTTTGCGCCAAAAATAGCCTGCGGGCCCACTTAGTGAAGGCGACTTCATTTCACTAAGCTCCATCATCTTGTTGCATTTTCAACACCCCCTCTCAACAAGATATGGATTATCTGCAACCCCTATCCTGCCTCTGTGGAATTCGAACTTGCTCCTGGTGAGCGCCTTCGTCAAGATGTCAACATCCTGATCCTCCGTGGGAACATATGAAAGCATCATGATTCTCCGCTGAACACAATCTCTGATATGATGGTACCTGATGTCGATGTGTTTGGACCTATCATGAAATAATGGATTAGCCGAGAGTTTAATGCAACTTTGGTTATCACAGTAGATCACTGTAGGCTCCAAATGCAACCTGAACAAACCTGCGAGGATCTTCCTCATCCAAATAGCCTCACATGCAGCCAAACTAGCTGCCATGTACTCAGCCTCTACTGAACTGAGTGCCACAGATCTCTGCTTCCTGCTGTACCAGGAAACTGCTGTCGACCCAATGCTGAAAACTCCTCCAGAAGTGCTCTTCTGGTCCGTTGGACTCCCTGCCCAATCTGCATCAGTGAAGCCAGAAAGCTTCGCTCCATCCTCCTGTCTGTACCATACACCATATCCCGATGTGCCTCTAATATAGCGCAATACATGCTTGCCTGCCTTCCAAAAGAGCTTGGTAGGCTTAACCATAGCTTGCGAAAGCTGGTTAACTGCATAGCATATATCGGGTCATGTATTGGCGCCCTAGCTAGTTTATCTCAATTCTGTCTGTAAGCAAATTTCAGTTCTTTGATATTAATGAAATGAAGTGTTATTTCCGCTGCATCTCTGTATTTATGTTTATATGTTTATTCTGTTGCATTCTTGCATAAATCCGGATCATCCTTGCATGAAAGTATTAACAACTCATCACCCGTCAAAATCAGATCATCTACATACAGTACAATGATCAACAACTTCCCCTCCACCACAATCTGGTACAGGTTAGGATCCGCCTCACTCTTGGAGAATCCAAGTCTGGTGAAGTAACTGTCTATCCGTGTGTACCAAGCACGAGGTGCTTACTTCAACCCGTACAGTGCTCTCTTGAGTTTGCACACATGCGAATCACTGCTGAAGATCTCGAAACCTTCGGGCTACTCTATGTACACCTCCTCCTCAATGACTCCGTTGAGGAACGCAGTCTTCACATCCATCTGATGGATGTGCCACCCCATCTGTGCAGAGAGAGCTAGGATCATCTGTATGGAAGACTACCTTGCGACATGTGTAAAGGTCTCCTCATAATCGATCCCCTCGATCTGTGAGAAGCCACGGGCAACAAATCTTGCCTTCTACTTCTCCACACTCCCGTCAGCCGCCTGCTTCACTTTGTAGATCCATCGCGAACCCACCACTGATTTCCCCTTCGGTCGCGGGACAATCTCCCATGCACTGTTTCACAATCGAATCATACTCTTCCACCATGGCATCTACCCAAGCGTGTGGTCCTGCTGCCTTCCTCGAAGAGGGGATGGATGGCTCTGACACGACACTATTGCTCTCAAGAGCCATGTATCCGTTGGTATCAGTCCGGTGACCGTCTCTCGTCTCGCGCCCGTGGCCGTAGGTGCTCCTTGCCACAACCTTCGCATACTAAGCCGCCTCGCTCAACAGAGTGCGCATGCGCCCTCTGATGGTTGGCGCTGCCTGGGTGGTTTCTTCCACCTCCTGAACCTCCTCTTGTGGCTGATCCACATCCGGAAGCTCCTCCTTAGGAACTAACAGCTCCTCATCTGCATGCAAGTGTAGCTCCCTCTCAAGCGAACACTGCATGGCTTTTTCCTCCTGGAATTTTATATCCCGTCGCACAACAGTCTTGCGACTGTCTGGCACATACACTCGATAGTTATGAGGTGTATCAGTGTACCCCACAAATATTCCAACTTCAGCAGTTGGATCCAGCTTCCTTCTTGCATCCTTCGTCACATGCATGTAGACAAAAGATCCGAAAATCCGCAAATGGGAAATATCAGGCCTCTTGCCAGAATAAGCCTCCTCTGGTGTACTCATGCCAAGAACCTTGTGAGGACAACGGTTCTGCACATACACTGCTGTATTGCATGCCTCAGCCCACAAGTGAAGGGGTAGGCCTTGATCATGCAACATCACCCGTGCAGCACCCACGATCGTTCTGTTCTTCCGCTCAGCCACCCCGTTCTGCTGTGGGTTATGGGGTGCGATGAGCTCTCTCCGAATCTCTTCTGCGCTGCAGAACTCCTTGAATTCAGCCGAGATGAATTCACCACCATTATCACTCCTTAGAGCAATCACCTTCTTCCTCGACTCCTTCTCGACCAGTGCTTTAAACTCACAGAACTTTGCGAATGTATCGCTCTTCTTCTGCATGAAGAAGATCCAGCACTTTTGAGAGAAATCATCAACAAAGATCACATAATACTTGTGCTTTGCTGTCGAAGCAACTGAGAAAGGACCACACACGTCTGTGTGAACTCTCTCAAGGATCGTCGTGGCACGACTATCCTTCTCGTGAAAGGTGGCTTTCACATACTTCCCCAAGGTACACCCCTTGCACTGATCTGACTGCGCAAGAGTGCCCTTAGGAAACCCAGTAGAAATCTGCTGCAGGATCTTCAAAGCTCCATGGTGAAGGTGGCCCAATCTCCTGTGCCACAGTTCGCCCTCATCATCCCGGCTCACCACTTCTCCCACCTTGCATGCCATTGCTCGCAGCCATCTACTTGCAACTGATAAAGGTTCTTGACTCGAACCCCTATCTTCCGGGTTTCTCTAGTTGTCTTACTGCGCAGGAAAGCCTTTCCCTCACTGAAGACCACATCATACCCCTTGTATTCCAACATCGCCACAGAGATTAAATTCTTCATCAATCCTGGAACATGCAATACTTTCTTCAATATGAAGGGTTTACCAGACTCCCTCTCAAAGGAAATGGTACCGATACCGGTCGCACTGTATCTACCATCATCGCCCATCTCGATGTGCACTCTAAGATCTTTCTCCTCCAGATCTGAAAATAAATCCCGATCTCCGGTCATGTGAAATGACGCACCACTGTCCAAGAACCAAAATGAACCCATCACACTTGATACCAAGCATGCGATCAGCAAAAAATCCAGCTCAAACTGGGAGGCTAAGGCCTCTCCCGCTACAGATCCAGCAGCATGCTTATTTTTCTTCTTCTGCGGACAATTTGTGGCATAATGTCCGTGTTGGTGACAGTGAAAACACTTCACCTTGGACATGTCTTGCTTCTTGCCTTTCGCACTAGACTGAGAAGCTTTCTTGCTCTTCCCCTTCTTTGCTTTGGCAGCCAAAGCACAATTTTCTTCATCAGATGCCTTTGATGAAGATTCGTCCCTGGTAGTCTGCCTTATCTCCTCTTGCATGAGATCCGACCAAAGTCGCTCCCATCCCGACAACTTCTTCCGACCATTGACAGAGTCCTGATAGGAATGCCAACTCTTTGGAAGACCAAGGAGAGCCAGGTCCACCAAGTCCTCATCATCGACAATCACCCCCACACTTCCCAGCTCATCTCTGCATTGAGTGAACTTCATGAGGTACTTGGCGATACTATCGCCTTTCTCCATCTTAATGTTTCTAATTTTATCCTTGAGTGCCAACTTCCTCTGGTCGCTCTTGATTTGGAATAGATCTATAAACGCTTTCCACATCAAGTATGGAGAAGCTTTTCCATGCAGGCTGGATACAATGTGATCCTTCACGCCCTCCAACAGAATCCTCTGAAATTTCGCCATCTTCTTTTGCCAAGCCTCAACTTGAGCAGCACCAGTAGGCTTTGGGACCTCAGCATCTATGAACTCCTTCAGCCCGTTATCATCTAATACTGCCTCCATTCTGTCCTTCCATGCAACATAATTCGAACTGCCCTCAAGGGCATACTCGAGTCGCAAACCGTTGAAAGACATTTCAACTCCGGCACCAAGAAAACAAACTACTGCAAAATTCAAATTCCAAGCTCAAAAATCAACTGCTTCTGGATCTGTGAGAACAAAGCATTTCTAGCACAGAGATCGACTGTAGGGGCGTTTACTGGATATATCACCTTTCAGAGAAAGGATGGATCCAGAGGCTACCTGGCCCGCTTACAGACTCTGTCTACCAAAATAAATTGTAATCACTGTAATAGATCCGATGATCAATTCTCGCTCCGATACCATCTAGAAATTTGAATCATTTGCTGAATTATTCATCGAGATTATCCTGATTACACACTATTTAAGCTTCATGCATAATGCATAACCTCTTCTACAATTGATCATCAATATGCGGAAATAGAAGCAGTCGCATGCGCACATAAATCCATAATCAAGCACACATATCAACACAGTATGTAATGGGGAAAGCAATAGCTGAAAACCCCCAACTATCTGTATAATATAATGATAGATAACATGTAACAATACATAGCACAAAGCTCTCATAGCTCTCAGCACTATCTCACATGCTACACAAACTAGCACGGAAGATGAACAAGTCATAGGTTCAAATCTCCTCCACAAGTCTGACTGCCTTTACTGCGCAATCCAAGTTGATTAATGATGAGATCCAAGTTCGAATCCCACTAGCTTCAACTGCACAATCCTCATTGGCAATCTCCATCAATGTGTGTGCAAATCTCATGCACAACCAATAGTCACAACTGATAGTAGACTCACCCTTTCACCCACCTCTAACACTAGTCTCCACTGAACTGTCCATGCATTGCAGTTAACTGATGTGTTATTTAGTTGATTTATGAGTTAATAATTAGTGAATTAATTAATAATTAATTCACACCACTCATCACTAGTGTATTTTTCAGTTAGACTAAATATAACTAGTTCAACTAAGTTAAACCGAACACAACTCCACCAACTGTCTCATCAACTCCACCAAACTCTGCCACATGAGTTCTAACTGAAGTCAACCATGCAATAGCTCAACTAACCCTTAGGAAAAGCGTATTTACTTCTGTCAGCTGCATGTGCCACATCCAAGCATCAAACTGAAGTGCTCCAAGAGGATAAGATAATGTTTATGGTCTAAATATTATTAAGGGTTAATAATATTTGACTGTTCTATTTTTAGCTCGACAGTCTAAAAATAGAAACCACCCAATGTCTAAAAATAGAGGTCCATCTATTTTTACCAACTCGACCAATCATCCATAAATAGCATCCTGTAACTCATAGACCATGATCCATATGTCTAAAAATAGACATAGTCTAAAAATAGACTTTGCGCCAAAAATAGCCTGTGGGCCCACTTAGTGAAGGCGACTTCATTTCACTAAGCTCCATCATCTTGTTGCATTTTCAACATGATTTCATGGGCATCTAAGAAGCAGCCCATTGTGACACTATCATCAACAGAAGCATAATATGTAGCAGCAACATCAACAACACATAAAGCAGTATGGTTAAGAAGAGTATTGGATGGAGTTAAGTAAAAACAACAAGGATCAACAACAATATATTGTGACAACACCTCAGGGATTGCACTATCCAAGAATAGTGTGTTTCATCAAAAGACCAATCATATTGATACTAGATATCACTTTATTAGAGAACTTGTGAGCAACGGAGAAGTTCACTTGAAGCCTTGTAAATCTAGTGATCAAATGGTTGATATATTTACAAAGCCATTAGGAAAATATGTGTTTGAGTTTCACAAAAGAAACTTGGGTGTTGTAAGCCTACTTGAGACATAGACTAGCAGGCATGTTTGAGTTGTCATGAGTTATGTTTTAGTTTAGCAGTCGTAATTAAGGGGGAGTGTTAAAATATCTAATTAAATCTCGCATGCAGAGTTAGACAGTCAGTTAAGTGAGCATTGAGTCAAGTCAAGTTATGTAATGGTCAAGTCGAGTGATGTGATAGATTATTCAGAGATTGAAGATCAATCAAGTTTGTGTGATCAATAGAAGAGCCAAAACTCGTGTGCCTTTTTATGTGTGATTTTGTGCCTTGAATTTTCTTCATTTCCAACACGCATCATTTGACCACACCACGATAGAATCATCAGGGAGGAGCTGCAAAAACATAAGCAATGCCCCACTGTTCTGAAACTGGATAGAGTGATCCGTGATAACATTGTGATGATGGGAAGCTCTCCAAGATTTCCAATGTACAACAATGATTTTGGATAGGGACGACCAGTGTGTGTAAGGAGTGGGTGGACAAACAAGTTTGATGGAAAAATGTGTGCATATCCTGAGAGGAAAGGGGTTGTAGGTGCAGATGTAGAGATCTGTATTATGCCTCATTTCATGGCTACCTTAGAGACAAACCCATAGTTTATTTTCTCTTAGATCCTTCAACTCTATTATCATTTGTTCGTGCTATATGTGTTTGATTGCATGTAGAGGACAAAAGTTTTATATTAGTCCATTCCTTGGATATGTTTACATGCGCACCTGAGACTTGGTTATGAAAAATAACAAGAAGCTAATATTTCATATTTGATAATTTATTTGATAGTTTAACAGGCTTTAAGATTTTTCTGTTAATTACGAGGGGCGGGGCGGTTTCAAGGTTATCGGTGTAGTAGGTTCGATGAACAATTTTCGTGGAATTTCTTTATGCTCCGTAAATCATTGTAATTTCAGATTTATGATGCAAATATCACTGTACATTCACATACTTGGTATGTACATTCAATATGAACTTGAATATAAAATTTTATATTTAAAAAATGAAAATGTAACTTTATATAAAAAAATGCGTATTAAAACTTCTGGTGGATTTTTCCGTTTTAATTTCTCTAACTTCTGGCAGGAATTTATTGAAATCACAAGCTTGATGGGTAACCCCTGCACAATCTAAGTGCCCTAGGGATTTTTGAGGGTGTTGAATCCATATATAGAGTAAAAAAAATAGTTTAAATAACACAAATCAAGATTTTACCTCAAATTCCGGCACCAGAAACTCCAAAAAGTCGCACTAAAGACGACTCCTTAAAAGAATGAAATATTTTTCTTAATATAAAATTTTGTATTAATAAAACACAGAAATTTCTATATTAAACAAGTTATATAAATGTAAATTGCATATGAAGAATTTTGTAGTGGTGGAAAATCATAATAAAGTAGAAAATATAATTTTAATATTAATAGAAGGCATAAATTTCTATATTAAAAGCTATATAAATCTAAATTTTATATTAAAATTTTTGGAGTGGTGGAAAACAATGATATGGTAGAAAATGATAAATTCATAGTTGTTAAAAATAGCAATTTTTTATAGAAAAAAATGATATATTTTATTTATAAGTATTTGTATTTGTGAATATAAAATTTAATATTTTAAAAACAAAAAAATATAGTAAAAAAGGAGTTGTATATTAAACAAATTACAATATGGTTAATAATAGGGGATTTTGTTAATATAAAATTTAGTATTTAAAAAATAAAAAACATAAATTTTTATATTAAAAAAATTATAAAGAATGAATTGCAAATTTTTATATTAAAAAAAATTAATTGTATTTAAAAAAAAAAACAGTAATGAAAAACAATAAATTATATATTAAAATATGATAGAAAATAATATGGTAGTAAGTTCCATATTAACCCAATTACTTAAGAAAACTTGAAAAGAAAATAAAGAAGTTACTCAATTGTGGAAAGAATTTAGGTGCCACCTCTTTTACACTTGACTACGAGGAGACCATATTAAAATAAAATAACAATGTGTATTCATACTCAAATTGGAAATTAATATTCTAAACCAATAAATAAAGAGGGTTTGACCGCGTGGCAAATCAAATATAAGAGTTTTAATTGCTACATTATACAAATTATACCAAAAACTATAAGGTTGTAACCAAAATCAAAGTAAAACCCGTACATTAACATAGAGAGAAACATAAGACATGCAAATAAACCGTTGTTATCACCGCTTGCACGTGGAAAAAAACAAAAAAAACAAGTCGGAAGAAATTTTTTAGTGATGATTCTAATAACTTGAAACTTCCAATAGAACATTAGGGTTCATCGTCTCTTAAGGCAAAAAAACTTAAAGATTTCTTACAAGATTGTAAGGCTTAAGCCATGAACTTTAGGAGTACACTCTAAACTTAAAAACACCGAATTATAATCCAAGCACAGGCGGTATAAACTAGAGAACCTGGTACAAGTAGGCCGTGAAGGCGCAGACACGCAATTACATATTCTAAAGCAAACTAGGTAGGACGGACTAGCCATAGAAAATTGGGTCTTACGTCGTATTCAACCAAAAACAGAAGCAAACTTGTAATAGAATGTGAATAGGGGTAATTAGAAGTATGGAATTGAAATATAGAGAATTGGGTACAAAACCTATCATTAATGTAGTGACTCTAGCTTCCTTGGGACCCTACAGGAAACCCCATGGAAATTTATCAGTAACCAAGGAATACTCCATTAATTTTTGTAATATTCTTTGTGTCCAATAAAAACACTAGAAATTATCAAGTCACACAAAGGACTTACCTTGATACGAAACATGGGAAATAAGAGCTCCATCTCGTCCCATTTGCACCAACATTCCTAAACAAGAGGAAACTTCGTGTACACGAACAAATTTGGGAGATATTAGTGTCCAGAACGGGAAAATCACAGAAACATAACAATAACAAATAAGAAAGCATTATTGTTGGAAATATGAGTTATAAATTGCATGGAATACCTTAATGGAACCGAGACATGGTTGCCAACTTCCCAGAAAACATTCGAGTTATAGAGCTAACCTTTCCAACATGCAAAATTGTAAATGACCGAGCCAACGTCGAGGAGTGGGATAGTTACCGTGGTAACTCCCCTTTGCACTAGAACCCTTCGATCTAAACCCTAGAAGCTCTATTATTGGATCAAGTACTACATGGAGTGAGGACAATAACTCAAGTATCGAGTGTCATGTTGGATGACTGTTCCCCGAGATAGTTGGGTGAACACATATGTCTCGTGTATTACCCTAAGTCTTGTTACAAGCTAAAAGTTGGCAATATATCAATAATACAGGGGCTTAGACCTTATTTAATCCCATATTGTGTATATATACAGAACAATAAACATTACATAAAATAATCATGCAAAGCTATGAACCAAGTACAACCGTGAACGCCATACTTCTTTACTGAAGTCAAGTAACTCATAATCACAGTGTCATGAAATCAACATAATGGTCCTAACCTAACATTCCTATATTTTTTTCTATATTAGGAATAGTATTAATATCATAGCTTTGTAAATTAGTCCTAAAATAAGTTGTTGGAAGTAACCCTGTCATGTCATGTGTAGTTAGTGTGAGTCTCTAGGTGTTAGTCTAGAAGCTACTGTTTCCTAAGTATGAGTTGTAGTCATGATCTAGATATCTAGAAATCAAGGCTATGTATTCTATATATTTTTGTAACTAATGTGATCAATAGTGCTTTTTGTTATGTGAACGTTATCTCTTTGGCTCTCTTCAATTTTCTAATATGCTATCAGATTCTAGCTTGACTACCTTGAGGGAGGGCCACGAAGATTAGAGAGCCTTGAATTTTATTCCTCTGTAAATTGATTAGGGTAGGAGATGATGCTGTGTTTAGTGTTAATGCGAGTACATTTTGTTTTTATAGATGTGTGTGTTTGCTTGTAGATCTGTATATAGATCGATATGCAACAAACTGTTAGCCTCCACTCACCCCTAACCTATGCTGATTGCAAGATCAAATTCGAGCACTACATTTTCTACTATAAAATTATGGAAGCAGTTTGTGTCCCACGTATTTTTCCTGTCCCTGTCAACACATGTTGGGCGTGGCATCTCAAATATAAACTGGAGACCTGATCGGCCACCGATGTTGATCGTATTCACAACTGATACGCACGTTTTGAAAAAAGAATCAACTGCATCAAAGATTGATTGATCCCTATTTATTTGTTCCAGTCCACGTGTGCTGCTCAGAAATTTTGTAGAGCGGAGGATTTCAGAAGCCATCTAGCTTCAGATCTGACCGATTGAGGAGGTGTCGATGTGGGAGTTAATACGAATTGGTAGAAGGGAAAATTATTGGAGGCATCTTATGCGTCCGAGTTGAAAATGTTCATTTTGTTATGCAGCTCTCTAACATCTGAATGCTATGCACCGCCAAATTAGATTCCAGGTCAAAAAATTCTTGATCAAATATTTGCCTTCTGTAAGAAAATTCTCTTATTCGGAAAAATTGAGCTCTTCTGATACGTTCTTAAACTTTGTCCAAGAATCAACTTGTTTCATGGATTCGGAAAGATTCTTGATCTCTGAGTTTCCCCAGGCTCACTCTACTGACGAGGAAGGATCTGTGCAATTCTATGCTAGATCACAGGGTCACTCTACTGACGTGGACGGATCTGTGCAATTCTATGCTAGAACATATGTGAAGAAAATATGCGAAGATCATCTATGCTTTAGTCATCTACTAGAGACCGCAAAGGAGGAATACACAATTGATCAGAAGGGTCAGGGCGTGGCTCTTGAAACCAACTTGAAGGGTCAGGAGGATGTGAGTTGCGCAGTGAGATATGACAGAGCTAGTGTAGTGGAGCTTGGTGTAAAGCGTGGTATTGTGTCAATGGATGCTCTGCAATATTCATGCTTGATGCATTGTGTGGATCTGTCGTTGAACATGCTCACGAGAGAGATTTGGATTGATGTTTGGGACATTGAGTCCACGGGTAAGAGAATTACGACTATTCATTTGACTCAGAATTATTCGAGGAATGGTCATTTCACTGCATTAGCTACTGCACAAATGAATATGTAAGGGAGCTTTCATAAACCAGTTGGTCCAATCACCATTCTAGAGATCGAGACCAAAGGCCGCAAATATTATGGTGAATATTTTGTTGTGTGGATTGGATTCGTGGTTTCTTGTGAGTGGCAGTGTGATATTTATGTTTTAAAAAATGAAAAAAAACAGAGAGGAGTTGTTGGTAGAAATTTTTATGGTGCATTTTTATTATAGTATGTTATTGTCTATGTGTGAAAATCAAATGAAGAACCAATCATAGAATAAATTAGCATAATTTGAAATTGGTGGTTCTTGTTGCATATGGTGACACAAGAACATATCATTTATATCATTTATTTGATTATGTATAATTTGTTATAAGTTGGTGGCGTCATCTGGAGCCAAGAACATCAACTTACAGGTTAATTTGATTATGTGTTGAAGAGGTCATTTCACATAATTGAATTCTGAATACATTAACTACCCAGACAACCTTCCTAGGTAACACAAAATACCATGTGTTCAACAGATGGAGGTGTGTCCATAGGATGGTTCAGTGTTGAGACTGACATGTTGTGCTCCAGGAGGTCGAGAAGCGTCAATTCTGCAAAGAACATCAAAGATGGTTTGAAGCAATTATGTTTTAAATGGAGGTCAAGTGAAAGTTCGAAGGTGTGGTGATGAAGAAAAAGCGTTGTTTGTGAGATTGCAAAGTGGATGTGAGTGCAGAGATTAATATTTTTGTTGTAATATGTTTTTTTGTAATGTTTTCCATGTAAGGATTAAGGGAGGGTGTTGGAAGCAATGCTTCCACGTCATGTGTAGTTTTTAGTGTGAGTCTCTAGGTGTTAGTCTAGAAGCTACTATTTCCTAAGTATGAGTTCTAGTCATGATATAGATATCTCGAAGTCAAGACTATGTATCCTATATATATTTGTAACTGATATGATCAATAAAAGTAGTGAGTGTGTGATTTGTGTTGTGTGAACGTTATCTCTCTAGATCTCTTCAATTTTCTAACACAAGTTAGGTATAAAAGTAAAAAAAATTATATATTTAGGTATAAAATTTTAAAAAAAATGTATATTGGTAAATTAAGGAGAAACGGAATGTTACAAGTGGTATTAGAGCATAGGTTTCTACGTCGTAGCCCAGTTGGGAAGAAAAATGTAATAAAAAAATTGTATTTTATGATTCACAGTGAGAGAAACATGAGGAGAAGAAGTGATGCAATTGCTACAACATCAATAATACCTGCTACAGTATATGGTTCAACACCTTTCATGGGATCCAACCCAGAAATGTTGATACAACTAGGAGAGGAGTCTCGAGCTACAATAGCTATGTTGATGGAGATTGTGCAACAATTAAGGTTTGAAATGGGAAGCTTAAGGGATGACAATGAGCGAATGATGTGAGAACAAGAAAGGATTTACAAAATATTAACGGATAGGAAGAATCATAGGAATTCCAATCCAAGCACTCACAATGGAAACATAACAGAATCTTATAGAATAAGGGAAGATAGTATACCAAAAAAAAAAGTCAGACTCAGGAATAAAGAGGTGATAGGGAGACAAATGAGAAAGAGTCTAGAAATGATTTTGGGGAAAATATGCAAAAGGGACAAAAAGATGGAAAACTAAATTAAAAGGAGATTCATTCAAAAAAATAACACCCCCAATCTTTGAAGGTGAGGCATAAGAGGTAGTTGAAGCATGGTTAGTCAGTATGAATAAACATTTTGATATCTATGAATACGATAATAACCTGAAAGTTCACCTAGAAATTTACTAGTTGTAGGGAAAAGAAATCCCATGGTGGGAAGAAATGAAATAAGTGCATGGATTTGACGAACAAGAAATCACCTGGGAAAACTTTCATAAAAAATTTAGGGCTAGGTATATGACTAAGATATTTTACAATGATAAAGAAAAGAAATTTTATTATATTAAACTAGAACAAATGACCATGGATGAATTCATAGCAAAGTTTACCTCTCTACTATGGTATGTTACCTATATATCAGAAGAGAAGGACAAGGCACAATAATTCATTAGTAATTTTCTTATACATTTGAAAGAACAGTTGAAATTTGATAATCTCAAAACTATGGATGACGTTGTGAGGATGAAACATATGTTATCAATAGATGAAACATAAAGATAATAAAAAGGCATGGAAAATAAATAAAGGAACAAAGAATGCACAAAATATTAAAAATACGAGAATTACAAACACTAAAAATTTCGAAAAAAATTAGCTAAGAAATTCCGGGGAAAAATGACAACAAAATATCTATTTTAGAATAAGTCCAAATCTATTTAACAGTTAACCAGACCTAAAGTTGGTCATTCTCAAAAGCCACCATTATAGTGTTGGGGTTGTTGGGTACCCCATTATGTGAAAAATGTCCCTTATCATGGTAGTAATAAATGGATAATGAATGTTCAAGAAGCTTCTACTGTTAGTGAAGTCACAAGGATCATACCTAAAACCAATGCTGCATTGGAAGATAATCATGCTAAATATAAGTGTTACGAGATGAAGTACCCTAGGGTGTGGGATGGGAACCCCAACAGAGCGAGAAGCATACAAAAACAAGAAGCATACAAATTTACAACCCTAATGATAAAACTAGTAAAATGGGAACAAGGGATAGTACTCGTAGGTATTGCGTCTGAAGGAGATCCGGCAGGGTTCAAACCCTCTACTTCTCCTAGTGCTCTGAAACCTGCAACTCCCTCAAAAATAACTTACATTATTAATAACTGAAAGAATGCTTATTATGTTAGTGTTAGATCATATAAGCATATAACCATAAAAACATGAAATCATTCATAATAGGATCATAACTTGTATAAAGCATTAAGATCATGAAAATAAAGAACGGGACAACACTTCTTTATTAATGAATGCAAATAAGTGTGGATGAATACCACCTCATTCATGCATGACTCCAAGAGAAACCTTCCTCCGGATCCGTCTACCCCAAGCCTCAACAATCTCCTTCCAACAGCATACACCTGGATGTTGTTAGCACTGCAATTCTTCAAATATTTTCAAAGTCTAGTCATCATTCTCCAAGGAATCAATTTGCCTTTTCAGTTCAATTGAAAGAAGAAAGTACTGCTGTCAAAGTGTAATGGTGAGAAAATTTCATTTATGCCTTCATTCATTTAATTTTCCCTCTCTTATCTTTCATTTTTCCAAAACCCAAATTCCAACACTCATTTCCCTTTTCAAAACCCTTTTTAACCATTAAAATTACATTTTTATTGTTAAAAAGCAACTCCACCCATTCCAAAGTAAACCTTTTAAATATATCATATATTATATGATATAACTTACAACACTTAATAATTTTGGACCCCTTACCCTTTCATCGTAATCAGCTTATTGTAGTTTTAACTTTCATTCATGTTACAATCGCCATCCCCTATAAAATCCCCAATTGTGATATTAAAAGTTAGACCTTTCCCTGCCACGTCACCTTCCATTCTCATCACACATCGCACTTCGTGAGTCTTAAACTTTAACTCACATTCCTCACAATAAAAAAACTCTCGATTCCCCAATTGCGATGTAAATGGACTCCATCGTCTGTCATGCCACGTCACCTTCCTTTCTCATCACACATTTCACTTCGCAAATTTTAACACTTACCTCCCGTTCCTCATAACAAAACTTCCGATTTGCGATTTCTGGTACTAAATGGGACCCACCTTCCTTTCTTATCGCACATCGCACTTCACGAATTTTAACACTTACCCCCCGTTCCTCATAACAAAACTTCCGATTTGTGATTTGCAGTATTAAATGGGCCCCACCTTCCTTTTTCATCGCACTTCACGAATCTTAACTTTTAACTCCTGTTCCTCATAGTAAAAATTCTGATTTGCAATTTGCTGTATTAAATGGGCCCCATATCCGTCCTGTCATGCCACGTCACCTTCCATTCTCATTGCACATGACACTTCATGAATTTTAACACTTACCTCATGTTTCTCATAACAAAACTCCTGATTTTCGATTTTCGATATGAAGTTTGATCTACGATAATCGTTGACTTTGTGTTTTGTGATATCCTACTTCACAAATCGCAACCTTTTTCCTTGTTTCTCATAATAACGAACTCCTGAATTCCCGATTGCGATTTATGGGTGACCCCACCTCCTTGCCATGTCATCACCCCCATCGTAAATTGCATTCCTTCCTGCTTGTATCTTATGTTTAAATGCTCCGACCCCGATTTGAAATTGCGATATATGTATAAAGGGTTTTTTCCTCCCGCTCATCATTTATTTAATAATCTCTCCTAATAATAAAACGAAACTTTGCTATTTCTTTTAATCCGCCTCCATAACCTGTTAAACCTCCATATTTATCACTCCTCTTTTATTTTCTCTTGCTGGCCCGTAATTCAAAATGTCTCCTTCTCATATTTTTCGCGTGCCTAGTTCTTTTGTTTGAAACCTATCTATACGGGTTTTTCCACTCCAACACTCTTTCCACGTTTATTTCGAAACCCTATCATGACAAACAAGAAACCAAAGGAAAGGAATAGCGGTAGAGTTCCTCTGAAACAAATTTGTTCCATTACTCTCAGCACCAACACGTTTCCACAAGGCACTAGGCAGTATTCAAGGAACAACCACACGTCACTTTCACTACTGTTTACATTTTTGTGGCGTTGGTTGCACCAGAACAGAAGAGGAGTCTTCCTATAGATTGCCACATCATACAACCACTTCGAATTGTTAGCCTTGATGCTGCTATTTTGATTATGTCATAGCACTTTGTATTAAAGTTTTTAGATAAGCCTCATCTCTTGCAGGAGATGGTAATAAATTTTATGAACAGATTTACCCCTTTTGTGGGGATGATAGTTTTATATTTTTGTATATATGTGAAAAATTGCTATGAAGTCAGGGTTTGTGGTTTTAGAATCTTGACTCATATGATTGGTACTATATTTAGTGAATGAAATGGAAAAAAACTTATGAGGACTTATTACCAATCTAGTGTGTGTATTGTCAATTTCCAGTTGTGGTTCCATATCTTATTATCTTCAGTTGCAGTTTGCAATTGCTCATGTTGTTATGAGTTTTTATCAGTCTCTTGACATGTTCATGTGTTTTATCAATTTTTTCTAGTCTCACACAGTGAGCCTTCTTTGTAAAATATATATAATAAAAACAGGAAGAGCATCACTCATGACAATTATCTTTTATAATATTTCAGTGAGAATATTGTAAGACTAGAAATATCTTTCTCTTGATGAAATATTGTTGAACTGCTACTTGTGTTAATTTCTACCAAATTCACTAGATTTCTGCTTTTCAAACCTATTGTTTCTTCTCTCATTTTACATTTTCTTCTCCTCATAGGCTACAAACTCACCCTTTACTACCACATTAGGCTCCAAAACCCTCATCAGTAGAACTGTGGATTTGACTGAAATCTCTTTTCAGTGGATGAGAGTTTAAACCACCTACCAATCTCATAAAGCAAATCATTAAATTTCCTTAGAGTCTAGGATGTGTCTGGTTAGGTGCTTGATGCAGTCCAAGTGCTGATTCCAGCGCTAAAAGATGTCATATAAGAGGAATGAAAATCTCTATGAGGGAAACAAGGGTTTCCACATTCTGGGAGTGTAGGAGGCACAGTGATAACTCAGACTTGATCAAGGCCTAAATAGCTATAATATCAATACCTATCTCTCTCTCTCCTAAAGGCCTTCCCATGAGGAGTATTTATACCACCCAAAAATAGTTTTTTCAGTTGGGATATAGTTAGGCCGCAGGCTTCTGTAGGTAGTCTTCTGGTGTAGCCCATGAACCCCGCCCAGAAAATAGGGAATTTAATATTTTTTCATATTTAAAATTATATGTATGGGTTAGGTATAACTGGACCTGCATGTGCACACACTTTTGAGATGTCAGAGTCACGTATGGAATTCAAAATAATGTTTTTTTAGATAAAGGACAAAGTCTGATGGGAAAGGGCTTCCTAAGGACATAACTCAGAGAATCAAGTATACAATGGTGGGAAATGATGCTATAACATATGCCCCCTAATATATGAGGTCAGAAGGGGTACACAATGGCTGAAATATACTAAGTGTATAAGAATAATCATGTAAGGACTTGGGAGGAGTTCATCAGATTTCAGCCTGCCAAAAACCAATGGAAGAGATTAGAAAGTAAGCTCATGTCTGAGGCGGGAAGTAAAGCATGTCCACATATCAAGTATGGAGCGGATCCAATATGTGTACAAGTACAAAAGAAATTGCTAAGTACATAGTGGATCATCTAATCACCACCTCAGAAGTACATATCAAGGTCATGTCATAGTATCACATATAGAAGAACTGATCAATGATGTCGAAAAAGATGTTTTATCACTGAAGTCACATAACTGAATCTCCAAGTACCAATTCATAAAGAGCAGAATAACGGTATTGCACGAAACTTGGGTGCTAACATATAAAATGTTGTTGTGATGAATTGAAACATATAAGGTGGATGGTGTCACTAGAAGAAAACAGAAGGAGATGTCAAATGAACCAACAACATGTTGGTGAAAACCCAAGTTCTTCACCGATCACTATGGTACATTTCTACACTATGGGAATAAATGAGCTGAAGTTGACCATGTGAGAAATCGTTTGATTACCGATCATTGATGTATACCGTTAAAAAATGTGAGACAACTCACTGATAATGATAATGAGATTCAGGGTACACCGGTACAATCTAACAAGTGTGAATAAATGAGTTGAATTCGAACACTGGAGATAATCTACCAATCAGGAGACATTAATGTATTCTCATTATCAATAGTGAAGGAGTTTTCCACTGATGACTGAAAACCGTAAGGCACTGAAAAAGGATTCTAGACCTTGCTCCTAGAGAAATGAGTTGGAGTCAATGGAAATAGATCTGCTGGAAAGAAGGAATTAAGGCATCCCACATTAATCCAGTGTGAGTGTAACCTGCATGCCAATAATTTTGAGGGAATCAGTTGAAGAAAGATGTAGTAACCGACCTGAAGTACGTTTCTAGCATGCACAAAATGTGGCTAGTATATGTCAGAAACTCTTCAACCAAACAATAATGAAAGCTGACACAGAGGTGAGGAATCCACCAATATGGTCAAATCAAAATTAAGGTACTCGACGAATCCCAATGTCTCATAATAAAAGTTGATGTCAAATGCAAGGGAAACCACTTAGTCAAAGACCCATGATGTTGATCGATGTTGAGCACAAGGTCACCTATAAATGATGGAAATAGGGCCATGGTCCGGCTCTAGGCCTACTCTCAGATAAATTTGTCGAAGTTGTTAATATAAAACCCACGAGCAAGAAGTCATTGGAGACCTTCTTAAGTAGTAGAAGCAAAGAACAAAATAGATGATGTGATAGAGCATAACTCTGACAAACTAGGTATGGCCAATTGAAAAATGAGTCAAGAGACATCGCAGAAAGGCACACTCAAGTTTACTTCCCTTAAACAAAAGCATGACTCAAATGTGACTATATGGCATTATATGATAACTTTGTATAACTTTGTCATGTAGGGGACATAAAAAAACCTTCCATATGATTTGACAACATAACCAACCGGGGGAGTATTGACTTAATAACAAGGTTATGGCTCTCTTAAGTCAAACTAAATCCCATCCCAATGGAGAAAATACATTGCTTTTTAGTGCTTTGTTCAATGGCGAAACAACTGACTCTAGCTATCATCAATTATGGCAGTAATTTCCTGTTCCCACTCTTTTTGAAATACATACATACATACATACATACATACATACATACATACATACATACATACATACATATATATATATATATATATATATATATATATATATATATATATATATATATGTGCCTTTTTTTCATATTAAAATCCTGAAAAAGAATAAAATAATTCCTATATTATAATGGAAAGAATGACTGTCGGGGTACAGATGCCCTAGGTCCTAGGATTGGAACATTCTGATGCTCAATGTAAGGTGGTGTGATCGGTAAATGACACTCAAGGGAATGTTCTCTCCATGGGAAAAGGGTGTCAAGTTGTAGATGCTAAGTGATTGCAAGGTTGATTTTTCAGAAATACATGGTCAGAAAGTGGCTTATACATGAGTCCAAGTGAAGCCAACTTAAATGAAAAGGATACAAATAGTTAACATGAAATGCAATAGAAAAACTCAACAAGAGAGAGCCTCTAGGGTATAAAGACAGAACAACAGTGAAGAAGAAGGAGAATGAAGCTTCATCACAAAGGTCAGGGCGGGACTAAAGAGGACTCCCGAGCTGACACAAATTTTCAGCGTGGGCAACATATGCCAGTGAGGATCTAACTAGGAAACCCATGTAAAGGATGGATCTACCGTTATGTCATGCTTTTATAAGTGGGAAAGTGAAAATGTTTTTAAGAATCATAACATGATGGGATCAACCCTATGGCAACATATCGCAGTATGAAGGCTAGAATGCAGAATGCAACAAAAAAGTGGTTTTTCCTAACCTACATGCCAGTGATGAAAATGATATCTACCATTACGGGTCATCGGTCATGGAATTGAAGTGGTAAAAAATGTCTCAAATTGTTCAACTTGTCCTGAAAACAACCTATCCCAACACTTGAAGCCAAAAAGGTCATAAAGTTCAAAAAATTCTAAAAACCTAATAAAAGTAATTTTTTGAAAATTTTGAAATTTCAATATAAATTCACCTTTTTGACTTACAATTTTCATTTGTGTTTTGGGAATTTTGAGAAATGAGATATGGAGAAAAAAAAACTAACAACATCAATCCACCCAATTTCTCAGTCGGATCACCGTGAATCTTCCAAGTAATCCCCTTAATCACTTTCTTAGTGATTTTTTTAATGATTTCAAGTGTTCCATGCGATTTGAATGCAGAATTTTTTTTTTTTTGGATTTAACCTCTACGTATATGCGGGTTGAGCATATTGAAGTCGCGTGTACATGCGACTATGTATGAAGCTAACCTGCGTATGTGAAACGGAATTTTTAAAACACTCTTTTAATGAAATTAAAATTCTTAAATGATACAGGATGTCTATGTTGAGATTCAACAAGAAAATTTTAGCACCCACGCCTACTACATTAATGACCTACACTAGGGTGGCACCCACAGTGCTATTTTTGGTGCATGTCTATTTTTAGTTATCCCTTAATTAGAGATGGACAATAAACTTAATCTAATTCTAAAAATAACTTGTAAAAATTAAATAAGTGTGAAAAACTCAGTTAGCTAGTGGATTTCGAGTTAGAGGTAGTTGGTGAGGCATGCAAAGTAATTCTAGTTGTAACAGAGTTCGAAGTGCAGTGGTGCATTAGTTAATGCATGTTGTAATAAGTTTAACTCAGTTAAGTGAGTTAAAATCAGTTGTGCTAGTTGTAACTGACGATACAAGTACTGAGAGATCAAGTGAATTAAATATTAATTAATTCACAATCAATGATCTCACACGCAACTAAGGATTTACTATTATTCGTTGCATGCATGTGAGATCTAGTAGAGGCCCAGTTGAGATCTAGGTGAAAGGGAAGTTGACTATTAGTTGTGACATTATTGGCTTGAACACATGTAGCCAACCACCCATTGGAGTTGCCATTATACTTGAGTAGTCAAGTAAGGCAATAATTCCTATATCTTAGGGATGTACTCCATCAGGGATTGCGCAAGAAAGGAAGGCTGTCAGGAGGCTGAAAATTGACTAAGTATTGCTCATATTTCTGTGAGGACAATGTGAGACAAATAGTTGAGTGTTGGAAACTCTTATGAGTTGAGTAGACATTGTATTTGTTTCATGATCCATTCTGAATATACAATAGAAGATAGTGGGCTTTTGAGAAGCAAGCTTTCCCCGATAATTATCTGTGTTGTGTGTGATATGATTCTTCTCCATGTTTACGTGATTAGCAATTTTGTTTTTAATTTCAGAAAAGATTTGTAGAAGCAATTATGTATTTAAATTTAATAAATTGTTAGATCGGGTGATTCCAAAATATACATTCTTGTTGTATAATTCCTACATGGTATTAGAGCACAGGAAATTGTACAAGTGAAGCAGGAGCTGAATTTGTGACTGGATAGAATTCAAATTTGCAGAAAGACTTTCTTGGTACTACAACTGATTCAAGATCGAAATGGCTTTCAATGGCTTGAGGTTGGAGTATGCACTCGAGGGAAACTAAAACTATATTTCTTGGAAGGACAGGATAGAGGCAGTACTCGAATACAATGGCTTGAAGGAATTCATCGAAAATGACATTCCTAAAGCCGCTGTGACAGATGATGCAAATATTGATGCATGGCAAGAGAAAGTGTCAAAGGTGAGGATGATCGTGTTGGATGGAGTATGAGACCACATTGTATCCATGATCCATGGGAAAGCCACACCATATGCAATGTGGAAGGCTTTGACGGATCTATTCCAGAGCAACAATGACCATATGAGATTGGCATTCAAAGATAAAGTCAGGAAGACCAAGATGGAAAAGGTCGACACCATTCCAAAATATCTCATGAAGTTTGTCCAATGTAGGGATGAACTAGGGAGTGTGGGAATAACATTTTCTGATGATGATTTGGTGAGTTTGACTCTCCTAGGACTTCTTAAGAGTTGGCACAATTATGAAGACTCTATCAATGGACGAGAAAAATTGCGAGATTGGGAACGACTGTGGTCAGGTTTGGTGCAAGAGGAGTTCAAATAGAACACTAGAGATGGCTCTTCATCTAAGCACGAGGATGAAGAATATTGTGCTTTGGATTCCAAGGCGAAGAAGGGGAAGGGGAAGAAATTCCATTCTAAATCCGAGTCCAAAGGAAAGAAGGAGGACATGTCTAAGGTGAAGTTTTTTCACTGTCACGAACACACGCATTTTGCTACTAACTGTCCACAAAATAAGAAGAACGAGAAGGTTGTTGGATCTGCAACTGGTGAGGCCCTTGCCTCACAATTTGAGCTTGAATTCTCATTGATCACATGAATGGTGTCAAGTGCATTCAAATTGGTGTGGTATTTGGATAGTGGCACTTCCTTTCACATGACGAGAGACAAGGAACTTTTCAGTGACCTAGAGAAGAAATATCTCGAGATGCATATAGAAATGGGGGATGATGGACAATAAAATGCTACTAAGATGGGTACCTTACCTTTTAGAGGCATTCAGGTAAACCATTTCAATTAAAAGATGTGATGCATGTACTGGGTTTGACGAAAAATTTAGTCTTAGTCGTAATGTTGGAGGATAGAGGTTATGATGTTGTTTTTAGTGAAGGAAAAGCTTTCCTACAACATAAAACAACATGAAAAGCCAAGAGGATATGGATTCAAGTTAATAATATCTACAAGCTGGAGGTAGATGGTTGTGCAGAAATGATGGGCAAGGTAGACAAAGTGGTGAGCTAGGATGAGGGAGAATTATGGCACAGGAGATTGGGCCATCTTCACCATGGAGCCTTGAAAGTCATGCATCATATTTCTACTGGAATTCCAATGGGAACACTTCCTCAGTTAGATCCTTGAAAGGGTTGCACCATGGGGAAGTATGTAAAGTCTACCTTTCATGAGAAAGAGAACTGAGCTTTGGGGAACCTTGAGAGAGTTCATACAGACATGTGTGGACCATTCTATGTTGCTTCAACAGCAAAACATAAGTACTATGTAGTATTTTTTGATAGATTTCCTCGTAAGTGATGGATCTTCTTCATGCAGAAGAAAGATCAGAAATTCTCTAAGTTTTGTGAGTTTAAGGCACTGGTGGAAAAAGATTTGGGGAAGCAAGTGAAGGCTCTTAGAAGCGATAATGGTGGAGAATACATCTGTAATGAATTCATTAACTTCTACAACAAAGAAGGAATTCGAAGAGAACTCGTAACGCTTCATAACCCATAGTAGAATGGGGTCATGGGGAGAAAGAACTGAATGATCGAGGGTGAAACACGAGTGATGTTGCATGATTAGGGCCTACCAATGCATTTGTGGGCGAAAGCATGCAACATTGCGCTTTATGTGAAGAACTGTTGTCCTCATAGGATAATTGGCATGAGTACACCTGAAGAGGCTTTCACTGGTAAGAAACCTGATGCTTGACACTTTAAGATTTTTTTCTCATCTGTTTATGTGCATGTGACCAAGGATTCTAGGAAAAAGCTGGAATCGACAACTGAGATCGGGATTTTTTTGGGGTACACAGAAACACCCCATAATTATCGTGTGTATTTTCTGAACAGAAGAATGACCGTTGCGCGACGAGATATAAAATTTGATGAGGGGAATTCCATGTGGTTGTCCCTTGAGACGGAGCTCGACTTGTGTGCAGAGGAGGAACTGTTGGTTCCCAAGGATGAGCCTCAAGGTGTGGATCGGCCACATGTGGAGGATCATCATGGATTAGAGGAAAACACTCATGCAGAGCCATCCATCAAAAATGGCAGAAGGCACATCACATAAGCTTATAGATTGAGACTTGATGCTACGGAGAATGTAGGAGCCAATACTTTACAGCGCAAACAGATATAATCTCCTGACCAATTTACCGGATACATCGCTCTCATGAGAACATGTATTGTGAATAAACCATCTTCCTTTCAGGAAGCAGTGCAACAGTCAACTTAGGGTGATGCAATGGTGGAGGAGTTTGACTCAATTGATAAGAACAGTGCATGGGAGATAGTCCCAAGACCAGTCGACAAATCAGTGGTTGGATCGAGATGGATCTACAAGGTAAAGCAAGATGCCGATGGGAGTGTGGGGAAATACAAGGCCAGATTTGTGGCCCGTGGATTCTCATAGATCGAGGGGATAGATTATGATGAGACCTTTGCACTTGTTGTAAGGTACTCTTTCATAAGATCCATCCTTGCACTCTCAGCGTAGATGGGCTAGCGCATTCATCAGATGGATGTGAAAACTGTGTTTCTCAATGGGATCATTGAGGAAGAGTTCTACATAGAGTAGCCTAAAGGTTTCGAAATATTCCACAGTGAGTCGCATGTGTGCAGACTCAAAAGAGCGTTGTATGGGCTAAAGCAAGCACCTCGTGCTTGGTACACTTGGATAAACAAATATTTGACCAGACTGGGCTTCACCAAGAGTGAAGTAGATGCAAACCTGTACCAGATTGTGGTTGAGGGTAAGCTATTCATAATTTTTCTTTATGCTGTTGATTTAATTTTTACTCGTGATGAGTAGCTTCTACACGCATGCGAGGAGGATCTTGCAAGTGACTTTGAAATGAAGGACATGGGACTCCTTCATTATTTCCTTAGATTGGAAATATGGCAGTGAGATGGTGAAATTTTTATGTCTCAAGGAATGTATGCAAAGGAGATACTGAGTAATTTTAACATGGTGAGCTACAAACCCATAGATATTCCTCTTCCAGGAAATTGGAGGAAAGAGGATGCTACCTCTAAAGAGGTAGTGGATGCTACTGTCTACCGACAGCTAGTGGGTTCACTAATGTATCTAGTGAACACGAGACCAGACATTTTATATGTATTTAACCAACTGATCAAGCTATGGTTAAGCCTACCAAGCTCTTTTGGAAGGCGGAGAAGCATGTCCTGAGATACTTTCGAGGCACATCATAGTATGGATTTTGGTACAAATGGACAAAGGGAGTGAAGCTTCATGGCTTCACGGATGCAGATTGGGCTGGCAGTCCATCGGACAGAAAGAGCACATCAAGAGGGATCTTTAGCATTAGATCGACAGTAGTTTCTTGTTACAACATGAAGCAACGATCCGTGGCACTCAGTTCAGCGAAATCGGAATACATGGCAGCAAGTCAAGCTGCATGTGAGGCTATCTGGATGAGAAATATATTGGTTGGTTTGTTTGGTTGTCAGATGGATACGACAATGATTCATTGTGATAATCATAGTTGCATTAAACTCTCGATTAATCCCGTGTTTCATGATAGGTCCTAGCATATAGATTTCCATTACCATCATCTCAGAGATTGTGTGGAGAGAAGAATAATGTTGCTTCAGTACATTCACACGGAAGATCAAGATGCAGATATTCCGACGAAGGTGCTCACTAAGAGAAAATTCGAATACCATAGAGATAGAATCAGGGTGAAGGATAATCCCTTTCTTGTTGAGATGGAGTTTTGAGATTCAACAAGAAATTTTCAGCACCCACGCATAGTGCATTAAGCACCTACACTAAGGTGGGACCCAAAATGCTATTTTTGGTGCATGTCTATTTTTAGTTATCCCTTGATTAGAGATGGAAAATAAAATTAATCTAAATCTCAAAATAACTTGTAACAATTAACTAAGTGTGATAAATTCAGTTATCTAGTGGATTTCGAGTTAGAGGTAGTTGGTGAGGCATGTAGAGTAATTCTAGTTGTAACAGAGTTCGAAGTGCAGTGGTGCATTAATTAATGCATGTTGTAATAAGTTTAACAAAGTTAAGTGAGTTAAACTCAGTGGTGCTAGTTGTAACTGAAGATACAAGTAGTGAGAGATCAAGTGAATTAAATATTAATTAATTCACAATCAGTGATCTCACATGCAACTGAGGATTTACTATTATTAGTTGCATGCATGTTAGATCCAGTGGAGAACGAGTTGAGATCTAGGTGAAAGGGAAGTTGACTATCAGTTGTGACATTATTGGCTTGCATACACAGTCACCCACCCATTGGATTTCCCATGATACTTGTGAAGTCAAGGAAGTCCATATTCCTATATTTTAGGGATCTAATCCATCAGGGATTGCGTAAGCAAGGCAGACTGTCAGGAGGCTGAAAATTGACGAAGTATTGGTCAGATTTCTGTGAGGACAATGTGAGACAGATAACTGAGTGTTGGAGACTCTTGTGAGGAGAGTAGAATTTTTTTCATATTTATTAATTATGTATTTTGAGATATAAATAATTATTAATGATTCCTATTTAAATTTTTTATAGTGTCTTATGATTATTATTATTTTTTGGAAAAAATGGTTTATAATTTTATTAACAAAAAAAAAATCCAATACAATAAAATAAAATGGACAGATTTATTGTTTTAGCTACTTTTTAAATTGAGTTTATATTATATGTTATTATTGTTATTTTTTTGGTTTAATATTTTATTTTGGACACTACAACATTTCTCCTATATTTAGACTCATTTACAAACACTACAACATCTCCCTATATTGAGATAATATTTAAATGCTTACATTGACATCTTGCATATTAAACTTATTATAGAATGCCCATATTAAATTATAAAATATCTAATACAATAGTTATCAAAATTAATTTTAAGCTAATAAAATTATGAATTCGTAGTTTTATTTAATTCAAACATTTAATTTAATTTTAATGTTACTATTAATATATTAATTAAAAATTATAATTTATTATTAATATATAATTTGTTTTATTTTTAATATTAATTATTAAATTTATATTAGGATTGTAAGTGTCTAAATATTAGAACTAAATATGTTTGATTATTCTCTAACATTTTCTATAAACCTACCTATAACGATTAATTAGTATTTATGATTGATAAATATTAAATTAGCATGTTATGTTGATATCATTGTTGAGGGCTGGTCATTTTTACCTTGCGCATATCATCATTCTCGCCTAATATATAAAATAAAATAACATGCAAAAGTGATAAAAGACAACGCTTCAAATAAATGAATTAAAGGAAAATGTGGAAAAATTATGGAAAATGAAGAAAATTGAGGCCCAATTGATAAAAAGGCTTCTGAGGATTAGTGGGTCGGGTTGGTCAGTGAATTTTTGGAGCTCTCTCATTATTATCTCTCTCTCTCATACTCTTTGGTACCTATAGTTTTTTTTTATCATTCTTGGAGAGTGTGGATACTTGATGATTTGGAGCAAGAAGGAAAGGGAAGAGTAGAAAAGTGAAGGAGGACATTGGGATCAACAGCCACATTAGGATTTGATTTCACATAATTAGTTTCATGTATGTTTTCCTCACTATTTTTGGCATGTATGGGTATGCATGTGGATTTTCCTAGCCTTGCGTGTTGGACACCTAAACATTCTAGGGTTAGTGTGGAATCTCAAGAGACTTAGGGAGTCCAAGATACCATGGGATGTGGAATCCAAGGGTCACCCCGTTGTATGATAAATATGTATCATTGTGAATAATATTGCACTCACACTTATCTCTTTCATGTTGTTTGCATATCATGCTTGTGTTTGACATGGTATCAGAGCAGGTGATTGTTGGCCCTGCTCCAATTAGCTAGACTATAGTGCCCTACTCCAATTAGCTAAATTCTTGTTGTATTCTCTTAGATTTTCTATCTGTAATGCTCAACACTACATAACACTCCCTCTGCTCTCGACCCTCACACTCCAGCGATAACCCCTACATGCCCTCAGTGGTCAGCATCCTCGCATTCCCTCATATACTCATGTTGTTCCTGCTGTTCGACCCTCCATATGCAGTGCTCCTCCCATCTACGTTGGGTCTCCATATATTCAACCTCCACATCTGCATATACACCGTAGGAGGACTAGAATTCGAGCTTAGCCAAGTTTATCTCATTGGCGGAGCCCAACTTGATGTGCACTTATATACAGTAGGAGGAAATGGGGAATATGGTTTTAAACTGAGCCCTTTCACTCCAAGGAAGCTGTAGAGACCATTGCATATTTGGGAGCTTCTAGTGTTCCAAATATAGTTTGTGGGATTGTAAGGGAAGGAGGAAAGAGAGCACTTGAGAGGACAAAGATGTCTTCCTTTCACTTGAAAGTCTCGGTTGATTCAAGGCAGAAGCTACCACTGCTATTCATGCTAGCACAAGTCGACATATATGGATCAACTAAATAAATAGTGGTTTGTATATAGTCGATATATGAGATAGGGTAAGACATTGAGTGAGTAATGAACATCAACTTCCGGTTCACACAGTCATACTGTTGCTCCACGTAAATTCATTCGAGAGCACCCACATTCCATACATTAACTGCACTCCCTCTCACCTGCAAACCCTCGATCCCATCTAAGCTCTCTCTGTGACTTGGAATCTGCACTCCCTCTATGAAACACAGTCTATAACACATTTTACATACGACGCTATCTATCTCTCCTCGACCCTCTTGGCCCCTGATCCAATTAGTCGATTCTTGAAACACCTCCATGTTGCTCACTACCACTCCTCTCCCATAGTTATCTTCTTCATCACCCACTATTACAGAGAATATCACACTCATCCCTATCGTTAAGCAAACAAACCCTACAAATGAAGGGAAAAACCATTCATTTGGAGGAGGAGGAGATCTGAGCCTTGGTTTCAATAAATCCACAATTTTAACTTGATGTGTTTACAGTCAAATTTTTTCTCTTTGCTACCCAATATTTGCTCTTTGCTACCCACGGTGTTGGTGAAAGTCAAGATTTAATTGTCGATTGTGTGTACATTTTTTGCATTGTTCCATTATGTTTACATTGTACGTAGGTTGGGAAACTCGACTGGGCCACTGAGCATGGTGGTGTAGCCCAAGCAATTAACTATTCGTTATCTTTGATGGAAGATAACTATGGATTACCTGGCGTGCCTCCCCTAAATACATTGCAATCTCCAAAGAAATTTCATGTTGAACTATGACACATAAGACCTGCATAGTGCGTTGAAGACCCCTCCATTTTCATGCATGGATATTCCATTCCAATGGTATGTATAATACATTCTATATTGTGTTCATGTTGTGCGTTGGTCATATGGTATATGGTATGAAGGGCATATGAGGGTGATATATCATATGTGATGGTGTATGTGATGTTTGTGGGATTTTCATAAGATATTGAAATACTACCATATGTCCATACTGCATTGGATTGGTATTTTTAAGGTATTAAGAATTTTGGTCAGATTATTGTAAAGAAAAAATAAATAGAGTCTATTTTGAATATTAAAAACTCTTTGGAACCAGTGTCAACAAATAGTTCCTTTTCTAATGGCTCGAATTGATAATTTATTAGAGTTATTAATAACTCCAATCACGTCTACTGCTGAAAGCACAGTTAAAATCAATAAGGACACCTTGTCTAATATTAATGTTTGTCTACAAAATGCACAAGAAAACATTGATTTTTTGCAACTAGAATATTAGCTTCAGAAAGAAGAGTTAAAATATAGGATTTGTCATTCTGAACATGTTCTTGTTCATAACATTGAGACAAAATCACATCAACAAAAAGAAACTGTTCAGGTCATTGAGCCCAGTAGAAGATCATATTTGAATGAAGAAGCAAAAGTCCAACCTGCACTTTTGAAGCCCATCATCAAACCTTAGGAAGATCTTTTCCATAACAAGCACATAAAAGGTCTTATATATGACAAGGAGGTTTCCTTTCATATTTCCAACTACTCCAAGCCCATCAAATTTCAGAGTGTTGGATTTCTTCATGATAGCTCACCTTCAACTTTTCTAGATTATGCTCCTCTTCCACAGCAACAACAAAAGATTGTAAAATGGCAACACTATGACTGAGTTGGCCATATAAGAGATCATTTTTTCGATCTTAACCCATGCAAGCACTATGGTCCACACTCATTTTTCACACAGATGCTTCAAAAACAAGCCTCCTGCAAGAAAAAAGATTCATCTTGGATGGATCGCTTCTTGGAAATGGGTATCAACAGGCAAGAAGATGTTTCAGTCATATGTGAGAAAGTGTTCTAAAGTATTGAAGAGTCCCGCAGTTGAGTTTTTTCCATCATATCACATTGTATCTGACAGGCGGGAATGGTGGTCATCAAAAAGCTTCAAAGCCACTTCAAGCGAGCCTGAGCCATAACCTGCCATACCAGATTCATAGTTGTAGCCAGAGACACAATGGTTCAAGAAATATTGAGCCACAACCTGCCATACCAGATTTAGAGTTGTAGCCAAAGACACATTAGTTCAAGCCAGCCTGAGCCACAACCTCCCATCTGAGATTTAGAGTTGTAGGAAGAGACATAGATTCCCATGAGCATGCCTTTCGTTGATGGTCAGACTTAAACCATCTATGAAAGGTTGATATTATTCATCTTCAAAGAATTCAGGTTACTTCCAAGTTCCTCTAGCAGAATACTTTAGCCTCTTGCGAGTTTTGGTAGAGTTACAGGAAATGCATCAAGCATTCCAGAGTAGTTGGTCATCCTTAAACCATCGCAGGTTGTAGACCTCCCTTATTCCAGGTTGAAGGTCTCCCTCTTCAAAAAATTAGGAGAACTTCCTCTAGCAGAAGATCTCATCTTCTTTCCAGATTTGGAAGAGTTTTGGGAGATGCACTAAGCATTCCAGTGTTGGTGGTCATCCTTAAACCACCTCCTTATGCCAAAATTTCAGAGAGCACATTACGCCTAGTTCTGCCATGCATACTTGTCACATTTTGGCTCACAACTCTCTCCTTGGACTCATACATACCCCTTCGGATTAAGGGGTGGGGGATGTTGGACACCTAATCCTTCTAGGGTTAGTGTGGAAGATCAAGATACTTATGGAGTCCAATATACCATGGGATATGGAATCCAAGGGTCACCCAAAAGTATGATAAATATGTATCATTATGAATAATATTTCACTCACACTTATCTATTTCATGTTGTTTGCATATCATGCTTATGTTTGACATTGTCGTTTCCTAGAAAACCATGGTATTGTGGGTTTATTTCCATTTTTTGTGTTTCATATGGTTCTCATGAGTCCTTTAGTTGTTGGGTTTTTAGTTCTTGGAAGCCTTGGATGGACAAACACTTTGGAATCCTGATGGACAACTGTGTGTTTAGTTACTAGTCATGAAATCCTTGGTTGGAAAAATGCTCTGGAAGCCCTAGGTGGGTTGAGTTACTAGACCTGGAAGTCCTAGTTAGATAAATGCTCTAGAATCCCTGTAATATTTATGGTTGAGTTACTAGTCCTGGAAGCCCTAGATGGAAAACCACTCCGGAGCCCTAGAGAAGCTTGGGTAGAGATTAATATGTGATAGTTGTGATGTTGGGTCGTGAGGTGGAATAACTAATTGAGGGTTGAGGTGGTTTGGGCTTTGGAATCCCTGGATTGATTTTTATTTATATGTTTGATTAAGTCCCACATTAACGCTTGGAATATGGCACGAGAGTGATTGGCTGAAGTGAGACTTGGCTAAGCCAATCTATGGTTAGGTGGAACGTGGAAGTCCCATCTCCGATTTCTTTTTACATTCAGAAAGGAAGAGCTCAATTCTATAGTATTCAATATGAAAATATACTAGTTTATGTGTGGTTTTTATTCCTATTGTAGCCATTGTATTTTTTTTGTTAATATGTTGGTTATAAACATGTATTCAATCAATGAAGATGTATGGCTCTATTCATGTTTTTTCCTGTAAATGAATATCCCATATATCTATGGTAAAATTTATTGTATGATATCTTATGATGTAGGGAATAAATTCTTATTAGCCATTCTAACATAAGAAAGGGACCCCTTGTTTAAATATGTTTTTATACATGTAGATGTAATGTTTGTGACATGTTTGAAGAAATTCCTGTCATGTCTGGGTGGGTTGGGATGCGTTCTTGGTGATATGATTGCTTCCAAATGTTTTTTTCAATGTTATTTACCCTTTCCTAGAGCTACAGGAAGTTTTGGGCAGTGACCTGGGCTCGTGGACTGAAAAGGTGGCACAAATATCAAAGCTACAAGCAGACAATTTGTTGTTTGGGCCTTAGTCGCTACCTTGACAAGGCTAACCCACATCTATAGGGTCTATATCCACTCCCTTTCCATTACAAGCCCGCGGATAAGCTTCAAAGGGGATAAAAATCATTCCCCCGTTATGGAACATGGCCCTCGAAGGTTGGGTTACCTCCTTTGGATGTCAATGATGCAGTGTAAGGTGTGTTTTTTGTGTTTCCATCAGTTCCACTTCCTTAAGTTCATATAGGAGGTCGAATCTCATATTAGTATGCTCTCTTCACATGTTTACCTCGGTTGACGGGTTACTTGTGTAGATGTGAGAAGAGGCTGTTACAAATAACCCTTTGTTTGTAGTATTATGGAGCACTTTCATCACGATACTTACGAATTTTCAATTTTATGTTACCAAATAAGGGATTAGGCGTGTTACCTTGAACCTAACATATAGGATTTAGGCCTTTCCATATAATTTCTATTGCATCATTGATCATCGTTACCATCATCATTATGCATTAGAATTAATCCCATAAGATTTTGGAATTAGCCACTCCATATTTGTTTTTCATAGTCTATGCAGTAGAGCTTTCCTTCACATGAATGTCTTAGTTTAGTACCTCTTTTCCATGTAGGTGTCCATGGTATATCATTTTATCCCATATTCCCTCCTTTTGACCCTCCATAGCTTTTAATTTGAGCCTCATCTCCTCTTGTTTGTCATATTATGGCTATACCCCATGGGGATTCCACCACTACCTTTTACATTTTCATGACTCTTCTGCATGTTGATTTGATATAGTCTCATTTTCATCATTGCCATCACATTCCCTTCACCTTTTTCTAGTGTTTGTTTCATGTGTTTCACTTTCCTGGAGGGAATTCTATGATTAGTGGTTCTCCTTTCCATCCTCTTTTGTACTTTATGATTAGGGTGGTTCCATCATCTCAAAATAATTTTCTACCCTTAATACCACTCATTTGTCAAGGACGACCTTACTTTGTGTCCTCCTCATGCTTTTCAAACACTAAAGCATATCAAGTATCCTTTTCCCTCTTTTTGGGGCTCATTAATACCTGACCAAAAATATACCCTATATTGAGAACACTACTACCTCTTCTTCAAGATCATTAAAAAACAAGTAATAAACCTTATTGAGTATCATTTTATCTCTTTCTCGGGTTCATTTAAAATGAATGAAAAATACACTATCGACCTTACTTGTCTTCTCTTTCTTTCTTGTTAATATATGAAGAATATCACAACAAATAAAAAGAGGAAAATGGAGGAATTTATTATTATTATTATTCTATCAATAAAAAAGGAGGCATCAATTCTGTCACACTTGAACATGCCACTTATTTGGTTAATGACCTCATTGTCACGTTTTAGCTTTCCTTGGATCCCTACCATACACATGAGTCATTCTTCTATTTCAACTAGTTACTCAGTCATTACAGGGTATAATTCAATTCCTCCTACATTATTATTCAATATAATGTGATTCTCATTAGTCAATGTTGTCATTTCATTTTTGTGTCATGTCGTTACATGTTCATGGCAAGTTTGAATCTCAGTTGGCCATCTACAGTCCTTATTGGCCTCTTGTGTCTACCATTCCTATGTGAGTTGTACTCCATGAATTCATCCACATAAGTCATCTCTTAGTTTATTTTATGTCGAATGATGGGGGATACATCAAGGCCCTCCTTCAATGGATTTTCTCTTGTCGACTCTATCTCATTATCTAGGTTTTTAATATAGGAACCAATAGTATCTTAGAGCTTCTAAACGTTAGTGGAAGGCTTCCTCATAGTCAAGAATGGGTTTTCCTTAGTGGGATATTTATTACTCGAATCCAAAATTTTTCAACCTCATCACATTTATTCACACATGGTGGGTTCTGATATGTAGCTTGGGGTCCGTTTTCATCATTTTTGGGTCCCCTTGCATCTGTTAATGGTATACCTCATTAACTGGTAATCATATTGTTTCCACAATTCTCGACATCATCTCATCCATTCTCATGTTGTGAATTCATAATATCAGGGTTGAGTAGAAGACCTTGGGATAGGGACATATCATTTTTACATGGCACCATTCTTGACATCCATTAGAGTTATGTACCATTTGATGAACTTTAAATGCTACTCTAGGGCACTTTTGTTATATGTGTCCATATTCATGTTGATGTATACTATGACATAGATCTACACTATATATAATTTTTTGCTATGATATTTTACTTTGTTACATGGATTCACTATGTATGTCTCATGGCCACGTACTATCATTTAATGTCATCGATATGCATTGTGTGGGTGCCAACCATGTTCAATATCTCTTTATGGCAAGCATCGATATTCCCACCCTAGATATGATCATCTTATGATTGAGATTTGGGTATTAATATGACTGTGATCTATTCTTTTGGTATCGACTCCTTGCTCACATTTCGACCCATGTTTTTGTAATGCATTTTGGCAATGATTTTCTCTTTTGACCTCATTCATTATGGGGCAACTGTTATATCCAATTTCTCCCTCTAATATAACTATGATGTTTCAAAATTATACTTTCCATGATTTCAAAATGTCCCAAATATTAAATATGGTTGGAAAGTTAGACTTTCAAAATTTCTTGTGAGATGTGAAATAAAATTAAGCAATTCGATAAATATTTTATAAGTTTAAAATCAAATGTGACCATCCTTACTATGTTGTATTTGAAGTATGACATATTTTCATGGATTAAATATCCATAATTAAATATAAAATGCCAAAGTTGAATAGGGATATGCTCCCATTTATTGTTATTAGTATGAAAAATGAAAATCACAAGTTCAAAAAAAATATTGTTAAACCTAATTAAAATTTATAATATTACATGTTATAAGATAAAACATAAATCATAAATAAATAAATAAATAATTTTTTTGAAATATATATATATATATATATATATATATATATATATTACTATTCCATTAATGGGTCATGCCATTTAAATTGGTAGACATTTTGAAATGCGTAGATATGTAAATTTTTTTGAGATGTGTAGATATGTAAAATTTATAATAAAATGAGAATTTGGATTAAAGATGTTAATACATTGTAGATTTATTTCTAGTAATTTCAAGTTTGGAAATGAAAATTGTTTTTAATATATATTTTTAATGTTTGTATTTAATTTAATATTTTTTTATTTATTTAGAATATATTTTATTTTTATATTAAAGTGAATATATGTCCACTAAGACACTAATAAAATGTTACAATAGCCTTATGTTAAGCTATAGAATATACATGTAAACACAATTAAACATATATATAGTAATAATAAATAATTATTTTTATTTTTATTTTTATTTTTTAGATATATAAATTTTACAATAGATATAATTTTTTATTATTATTATTTTTATTTTCTAATAATAATAATAGATATATAAATTTTATAAGAAATAAAAGTTTTTGATTATTTTCTTTTATTCTCTAAATATTTGATGATCTTGATATTATATATATATATATATATATATATATATATATATATATATATATATATATATATATATATATATATATATAATCTCAACTATTCTTAGTTAAGATATAAAAGTTAATAATATATTTTTTTAGTTAATTATTTTTCTACTTTTTACTATAATTATAATTCCTTTTTTTTTAAGTTATTATAAGTTTTTTTGCAATTCTAGCTGCACATTTTAGTAGTCTTGCCTAATGTAAAAGAGAATATGTGAAGATGATGAAAACAATCTCTCATATAATAAGTGGTGAAGTGGTGGTTTATTGTAAAGTCTTATATATCTTAGTTTCTATATCTTTAAAATATATAGTATATATTGAAAATGTGAATATTTATCATACATATAAATTTTATTTTGAATATATTACTGTTATGTATAAATAGTATAGGTTCATAATAATTAATGATTTATTGTTTATAATTTGTATGTTTAAGACATTACTATTATATATAAACTAGCATAGATTCTTTGTAATTCTTAATCTACTAAGTTATGAGATAAATAAAATCTTTCAAAATGTAAATCTTATGATGAGTATAAAACTTGAAAAGAAAAATTATTCATGATTTTCTATTTATTCATCTATAAGAATATGCAAAATCTTATATATCTTAATTTCTATACCTTTGCAACATATAACATATATTGACAAAGCATATAATTATCATACATAGAAATTTTATTCCGAATATATTGCTATCATGTATAAATTAGTACTAGTATAGATTCATTGTAATTCCTTATATATATAAACTAACATGGATTCATTGTAATTCCTAATTTACTAAGTTATGAAATAAATAAAATCTTTCAAAATTTAAATCTTATCATGAGTATAAAACTTGAAAAGAAAGCTTATTCACGACTTTCTATTTATTCATTTATAGGAATGTTCAAAATCTTATATATCTTAATTTCTATACTTTGCAACATATAACATATATTGACACAGTATAAATTTATCATACATAGAAATATTATGTTTGGAGACATTAATATTATATATCAACTAGCATAGGTTCATTATAATTTCTGATCTACTAAGTTAAGACATAAATCAAACCTTCCAAAATGTAAATCGTATTTTGAGTATAAAACTAGAATGTGATTTGCACCTTGAAAAAATTGGTTCCTCTCAACTTTTGTTAAATAGATTTATATTAATTCTTAATAATATTATTTATATTTATACAAAATTTCACAAATCAATATCCTTATTTTAAGTTTCATCAAAAGCATAATACATATAGTTATATGTCTTACCAAAGAAGATTAGTGGGAGTTTCCTCGATGGTATGGATCATTATAAATATTGTTTGTTTAATTACATGTTTATTAATTATATTTATTAAGTGTTTGTATCTCTATTAGTTATATATTTTGAGATATAAATCATTATTAATGATTCCTATTTAAATTGTTTATAGTGTTGTATGATTATTGATGCAGGAGCATTAGGCTCAGAAAATCCTTTGTATTTTAATAGACATAGGAGTGTTGTGTTTTCAAGAGAACATTGGTTTCTTATGTAATTATTAATGTTTTTGAGTGAAATTTAGAATAGGAATTAAATATTGTGAGGAATTTGTAAATGTTCCCGAATAATTGGAGAACATGAGAGAATTAGGATAGTTTAGATTCCATAGGAAATGAGAGATTTGAAATTTAATTGTAATTCCTCAAGTAGAATTGGTTCCATGATTTTATGAGTTTGAAAGGATTTTTAGGGATAAAAGATAGATTTTAGTACTTTGAGGATTTTGAGGAATTTTTTGAGATAATGGAGGATCTGAACCTAAATTGGTTCATAATATTTTTCATAAATTGTAAAGCCTCACGGCAAAAGTGGCAGACAGTAGAGGAGAGTGATTCAGGTTTTAGAGAAACACGGGTTTGTTGTAAGCCTACGGGAAAATTTGTCAGAAAGGCCATTTATCAGAAAATCAGGCCTGAGGGAAGAAGAAACCTATGTAAATATTTGTTTATATATAAAGAGATTGTTTTTGAATTATGTGTGAATTGATTGATTGAACTATATGTGAGAAATACTCAAATTTTAAATACTCAGAGTTTATGAAAAGTGTGTGAATAAAACTTTGTATAGGGTTTGAATGGTGTTCTATATACCATTATAAAGTTTAATGGAAATACTGAGATAGGTTATTATTATGAATTGAATCGAAGAGCATAAAGGATTACATATACAATTGAGGAAACTGGATGAGGTTGTAGTCATCGATCATTAAAAGGATCGATGACACAGCAGAGGAACTGGATTTTCAATTCAGTATTCAGATACATTGGACTATGTGTATTAGAGGTATATCTGATCGAATAGTGAATTCAGATCAGAAGTTTGGAATTGGAATCATATGTTCCAAATGTATGTATTGAAAAGATGGTTTAAGTTTTAGAACTTAAAGAAGGCAATAATAAATCTGGCAGATTCAAGGAAAGAGGGTTTTCATAGTACGTTGGGGTTTGCTACAATTGCAAACGATGAAGTGGAGTAAATGTGGAGTGACAAACGAAAGGGTTATGTAATCGAATGATACCAATGAAGAAGACCTGCCTGTATGTGGAAAGGTAGATGCATTAAACAACACAGAGAAGCGGAGAATTGTTATCCAGTGAAAGAGCGAATGCAGAACCATGAGTAAAGTGGAACGTTGAACCAGAAGAAAATGAACAGTGAAGGCAGTTTTTAAAACCAGTAATGGTTTTCACGTACCACTAGGGTAGTAAGTGGTATTTCCTTAAACAAACGCGATAGAGTTCAGACAGCGACACGTAGCATTGGCGGTAATTCAAAACCGACCATTTCACGTAAGTTTGAAAAACCAAAGAACGTGCAACTTTGTTGTGCGATAGTTTTTGGATCGTTGGGCTAGAGTGTGATAAAGCATCAGCTTTCGGATGTATGGAGTTGATGATTGTCAACACAAAGGTATGTATGGTTGATAGCTGTGGGCCATATATGATATATGTGAGCCTCGATATATGTGATAGGCGGAATTGGTAAGTTATAAGTGTTGTGTTAACTTTATAATATAAAGTTGGGTTTAAATGGAATTCCGCAGAATATGAGGAATATGGTGGCATGGTTCATAAAGGTATGTTTTATATTCCTATTTTAATAGAAATGAATGGAGAAGGGTTCAACACAAGGGTAATTAAACTTTGAATAAGATAAGGCATGAGTGAGTTGGGTATGCCATGGGTCCAAAGGTTTGTGTTAATGATATTTTGGGTTTTTAAACCATAGTGCATGAGAAAGGAATATTAATTCCAAATTAATAATTCTTTTAATTGGGTTTTGAACTAAAGTTCAAGAAAATATCAAAATGGGTTTTGGTATATAGTTTTAACCATCAATTGAAAGGGTGAGCTTCCACATTTAGAGTTTGTCCCAATTTGAGGAAAATTTTGGGGAATGAATGTGGCATGAAATTTTATATGGATAATGTGGGTTTTGCTACTTAGTCAGCATCATTTTTGGTATCAGAGTAGGAAACAACTCTTTGAAGGTTCAAGTTTGTTTTAATTTAAATTAGAATGAAAGCATGTGTGATGGAGAAAATGGAAAAGGGATCAGATTTTGAAACCGATAGATTGCAGCACATAGAGATACAGTGCAGATGAGAGGTGAAACAAGATCACAAAAATATCTTCAAGGTGAGTTGATAAGTGTTATTTTAACTTTGGTTTGAAAATTATGTTTGCAGAATTCAGGTTGCAAACAGTTGAAGAAAATCTCAGCAAAAGAAGATCACAGCTTTAAGAGCAGTGATGAAGGAATCGAGTAAAGGATTATAAGTGGAAGAAGAATGTGGCAGAACCTTGAGGAATTTCAACAAAGGTTGAATAAAAAGGACAATTGTGTTCTTAGAAGTTGCAGATGAGTTAAAGCCTAGAAGGAGCAGAGAGGAATGCTCAAGAGGTTCCAGAAGATAGAGAACCAGTGCTTACCAAAAGACCAAATCCAGAGGAAGGGATTGGTGAGGTAAGTTGTAACAAGGAGGACTTGTTATTGCAGAGGCTTTAGTACAACTCATGATGAATGTGTGAGGAACTCATGAAGGTATAAATGGAGAAGAAGATGACTACTGATAGTCATAGAAGAGACAACAGAGGTTCTGAGAGAGACCACAACAGAATGAAAGTGAAGAAAGAAGATGCCAAGGAAAATGGCATAAGGAAGCAGTTGACTGATGAAGAATATGACAAAGAGTTAGCTAAGATAAGAGAACAATTTAATAAATTGAAAATGATGATAGAAGAAAACCAGAGATATGGTTGGCTCATGAAGAAGAAAGTAAAGTGGCAGAGGCTACAACAGAAGAGAGAACAACAAGTGAATATGCAGTTATCAGAAGGGCTAAGAAAAATTGAACAGAGGATGAATGTGCAATTGGGATGTGAAGAACTCAGAGAAGCTGAGTTGAAAATGGAAGTTTCCATTTGTGAAGCATAACATAGTGAAGTCATGGGTAAAGATGAAGAATGGAGATCTGTGAAAGATCTTATGAATCATTATGAAGATTTAAGACAACAAGAAGTTTACCTTGCTGAAGAGGGAATTATTGATGATTTCCTGAGTTGTTGGGCAAGTTCAGATCAACAGGAGGATGTAAAGCCTTATATTTTTTAATCTAATAATTGTGATGTGAATACAGGTTTTGCAGAGGAGGATGAGTAGTCTTGTGAAGCTGTCAAACGTATGGGAGAGTATCTTTCAGAAGATAAATACTCTGAATTAAATAATGATGAAGAATGTCTCTTGAATTGCTATTTGAAGTTGTTAAAATAGAGGATGAATTTCTTGTGAAAGAGGGAGAAGATATTTAGACTAAAGAGCTGATCCGTGGAGAAACAGTTGAGACTATTGAAACTTGTGATTTACAAACTAAAAATTTGTGTAAAAATGTAGGAATTGTAAGTGATGATGAAGTACTTAAGGAATGCCAAAAATAAATTGCATTGCTGGAAAACTCAGAGTATGACAAGGAAATTGCAGAGGACAAAGTTCACTACAGTGAACAAGAACAAAAAGACATCATGAGAGCAGATGGTGTGAAAGAGAGACTTGTTAACAGTCTTGAGATGCTTTTAGATTATTCTTTAGGTAGAATTAATTAGCATACTGATGTGCTAATAGAGGAGGAAATTTTAGAGAAGCATACTGAAATGATGGCAAAAGAAAGAAAGGCACCGAGGCCTTATGGTTTTTATTTTAATAATTGTTTTTTGAATGCAGGTTTTGCAGATGTTGGAGAAAATTTGACACAGTTGGATAGTCAAGTAAAAGAGAAGGAAACAAATTCTGTGGAAATATTTAATCCATGGAATAAAGAAATTAAATTGCTGGAAATTATGCTGAAAAATCAGGATTCAATATAGGAAGAGAAATCTCAATTTCAATATTGGGATATGCAGAATGTGGAGATGCAAAAGTTAGAGGACAACATCAACAAACTAAAGCAAGGAGATGAAGATAGCAATAAATGGCATACTATGTACCAGTCCACTGAATTACAGAAGAAAAGAGACAAACAAATTGTCATAAGTGACAATCTAGAAGAAGTTAGTAATTGCATAAAACAAGAGGGTAAGGATGACAGGGTGGTAGTAAGAATAAGAATAAAAGATCAGCAATCAAGAGATGAAAGAAATCAACAATCAGAAGATTTATTGGACAGATAAATTGAACTGATAAGAAGGATAATGATGAAAGTTCCTCAGAAGAAGACATCAACAAGAAAGAAAAGAAGCAACAACAGCAAAAGGAAGACAGTAACAGTTTGTGAAAGTACAACCAGTGGAGCAAAGCAGCATAAAGAGTGGAGACCTGGAGGAAAGCAACAAACAACAGCAGAAATAAATGATAAATTACAGAACAAGGTATGGGATCCAGGAACACAGAGATTTAAAAGCACATGATCAGGAGATCATGATTATTTTTAACCTTGGGAGTCTGATGCAGGAGCATTAGGCTCAGAAAGTCCTTTGTATTTTAATAGACATAAGGGTCTTGTGTTTTCAAGAGAATATTGGTTTCTTATGTAATTATTAATGTTTTTGAGTGACATTTAGAATAGGAATTAAATATTGTGAGAAATTTGTAAATGTTCCCGAATAATTGGAGAACATGAGAGAATTAGGATAGTTTAGATTCCATAGGAAATGAGAGATTTGAAATTTAATTGTAATTCCTAAAGTAGAATTGGTTCCATGATTTTATGAGTTTGAAAGGATTTTTAGGGATAAAAGATAGATTTTAGGACTTTGAGGATTTTGAGGAATTTGTTGAGATAATGGAGGATCTGAACCTAAATTGGTTCATAATCGTTTGCATAAATTTTAAAGCCTCAAGGAAAAAGTGGCAGACAGTAGAGGAGAATGATTCAGGTTTTAGAAAAATAGGGGTTTGTTGCAAGCCTGTGGGAAAATTTGTCAAAAAGGCCATTTATCAAAAAATCAGGCCAGAGGGAAGAAGAAACCTATGTAAATATTTGTTTATATATAAAGAGATTGTTTCTGAATTACGTGTGCATTGATTGATTGAACTATGTGTGAGAAGTACTCAGAGTTTAAATACTCAGATTTTATGAACGGTGTGTGAATAAAACTTTGTATAGGTTTTGAATGGTGTTTTGTATACCATTGTAAAGTTTAATGGAAAGACCGAGATAAGGTATTATTATGAATTGAATCGAAGATCATAAAGGATTACATATACAATTGAAGAAATTGGATGAGGTTGCAGTCATTGATCACTGAAAGGATCGATGACATAGCAGAGGAACTGAATTTTCAATTTAGTATTTGGACACATTGGACTATGTGTATTAGAGGTATATCTGATCAAATAGTGAATTCGGATCAGAAGTTTGGAATTGGAATCATATGTTCCAGATGTATGTATTGACGAGATGGTTTAAGTTTTAGAACTTAAAGGGGGCAATAATAAATCTGGTAGATTCAAGGAAAGAGGGTTGTCAGAGTACGTTGGGGTTTGCTACAATTGCAAGTGATGAAGTGGAGTCGATGTGGAGTGACAAGCGAAAGGGTTATGTAACCGAATGATACCAATGAAGAAGATCTAACTGTCTGTGGAAAGGTAGATGCATTAAACAACACAGAGAAGCGGAGAATTGTTATCGAGTGAAAGAGCGAATGCGGAACCATGAGTAAAGTGGAACCATGAACCAGAAGCAAATGAACAGTGAAGAAGGTTTTGAAAACCACTAATGGTTTTCACGTAGCACTAGGGTAGTAAGTGGTATTTCCTTAAATGAACGCGATAGCATTCAGGCAGCGACACGAAGTGTTGGAAGTAATTCAAAACTGGCCATTTTGCGTAAGTTTGAGAAACCAAAGAACGTGCAACTTTGTTGTGTGATAGCCATTGGATCGTTGAGCTGGAGCATGATAAAGCGTCAGCCGTCGGATGTATGGAGATGATGATCGTCAATACAAAGGTATGTATGGTTGATAGCTGTGGGCCATATATGATATATGATGAGCCTCGACATATCTGATAGGCGGGATTGGTAAGTTATAAGTGTTGTGTTAACTTTATAATATAAAGTTGGGTTTAAATGGAATTTCGCAAGGATATGAGGAATATGGTGGCATGGTTCATAAAGGTATGTTTTATATTCCTATTTCAATAGAAATGAATGGAGAAGGGTTCAACACAAGGGTAATTAAACTTTCAATAAGATAAGGCATGAGTGAGTTGGGTATGATGTGGGTCCAAAGGTTTGCGTTAATGATATTTTAGGTTTTTAAACCATAGTGCATGAGAAAGGAATATTAATTCCGAATTAATAATTCTTTTAATTGGGTTTTGAACTAAAGTTCAAGAAAATATCAAAATGGGTTTTGGTATATTGTTTTAACCATTAATTGAAAGGGTGAGCTTCCGCATTTAGAGTTTGTCTCAATTTGAGGAAAATTTTGGGGAATGAATGTGACATGAAATTTTATCTGGAGAATGTGGGTTTTGCTGCTTAGTCAGCATCAATTATTATGATTTTTATGGAAAAAAATGATTTATAATTTTATTACTAAAAACAAAATTCCAATATAATAAACTAAAATGAATAGATTTATTGTTTTAGTTACTTTTTAAATTGAGTTTATGTTATAAGTTATTATTGTTATTATTTTGGTTTTATATTTTATTTCGGACATTACAATATTTCTCTTATATTTAGACTCATTTACAAACACTACAAAATCTCCCTATATTTAGCTAATATTTAAATATTTATATTGAAACCTAACCTATTAAACTATAAAATGGCTATATTAAATTATAAAATATCTAATACAATAATTATCAAAATTAATTTTAAGCTAATAAAATTATGAATTCATAGTTTTATATTAATTGAAACATTAAATTAAATTAAATTTTAATGTTAGTATTAATATATTAATTAAAATTTTAAATTTATTATTATTATAGAATTCGTTTTCTTTTTAATATTAACTATTAAATTTATATTAGGATGTTACGTGTCTAAATATTACACTTGAAAAATATTACACTTAAATTTGTTTGATTGTTCTTTAATATTATCTATAAACTTACCTATAACGATTAATTAGTATTTATAATTGATAAATATTAAATTAGCATGTTATTTTGATATCATTGTTGAGGGCTGGTCATTTTTACCTTTCGCATCTCATCATTCTGGCTTAATATATAAAATAAAATAATATGCGAAAGTGATAAAAAACAATGTTGGAAATAAAGCACAATATGACAAAATGGTCAAGCGAAATTGTTCAAATAAATAAATTGGCGAGGCCTATTGGCAGTTGTTTCAATATTGCACTCTGTTCGACAAAAGAATGAGAAATCCCAAACGTTCAATACACGGATACGTAGGAAGCTCCTGGTTGGTTACTCATTGAGGGTCCTGAGGTACGTGAGGGAATTCAATAAGGTTTGTTTTTTCGATTCAATTTCTTATCGGCTTATTGGCAGTTGTTCTAATAGTGCAATCCATTCGACAAAAGAATGAGAAATCTCAAACGTTCAATACACGGATACATAGGAAGTTCCTGGCTGGTTACTCATGGAGGGCCCTGAGGTATGTGAGGGAAGTAAATAAGGTTTGTTTTGTCAACTCAATTTCCTTAAGTTCATAGAGGAGTGTCATAATAACCCCTCATCTCATGTTTTCCCTGGGCAAGCCCGTGAAAGTGGGTAGATGTGAGGGAAGACTTTTGTTACAAAATCCTCCTACATTCTTATTCAATATAACGTGATGCTCATTGGTCAATTCTTCCATGTCATTTTGTTTCATGTTGTTACATGTTTAAGGGAAGTTTAAACCTAAATTGGCCATCTACAGTCCTTATTGACCTCTTGTTTCTACCATCCGTGTGTGATTTTTACTCCATGACTTCATCCAAATACATAATCTCTTATTCTATTCTATGTTGAATGACGGGGGATACATCAAGGCCCTCCTTCGATGGATCCTCTCGTGTCGACTTTATCTCATTATCTAGGTTTTTAATCTACGAACCAGTAGTAGCTTAAAGCTTGTAAACCTCAATGGAAGGCTTCCTCATAGTCGAGAATGAGGTTACCTCAATGGGATCTTGATTAGTTTAATCCAAAAATTTTCAACCTCACCACATTTATTCACATGCGGTGGGTTCTTCTAGGTACATTGGGGCCAATTTTCATCAATCTTTCGTCCCCTTGCATCTGCTATTGGTATACCTCATTAATTGGTAATCATATTTTTTCTACCTTTCTCGACCTCATCTCATCCATTGGCATGTTGTCAATTCATAATATCAAGGTTGAGTATAAAACATTAGGATAGGGACATATCACTTTTACATGACACCCTTCTGGAGATGCATTAGAGTTATATATCATTTGAAGCGCTTTAAAGGCTACTCTAGGAAACTTCTCTTATATGTGTCCATAGTCATGTTGATGTATACTATGACATAGATCTACATTATATTTGTTTGTGGCTATGATCTTTTAGTTTGTTACATGGATTTACTATGTATGTCTTATGACCACGTATTATCATTTCATGTCATGAATCTGCATTGTGTGGGTTGCAGCCATGTTCAATATCTATTTATGGAAAGCATCGGTATTCCCACCTCATATATGATTATATTATGAGTGAGATTTTGGTATTAATATGACTTTGATCTAGTCCTTTGATATCAACTCCTTTTTCACAATTCGACCCATGTTTTTGTATTGCATTTTGGCAATGAGTTTCTCTTTTGACCTCATGCATTAGGGGGCATCTATTATATCCCATTTATCCCTCTAATCTAACTATGATGTTTCAAAATTAGAATTTCAACGCTTTCAAAATGTCCTAAGTATTACATAAAGTTGGGAAAGTTGGACTTTTAAAAGTTCTAGTAAGATGTGAGATAAAATTAAGCAATTCCATAAATATTTTATAAATTTAAAATCAAATGTGACCATCTTTACTATGTTCTATTTGAAGTATGAAATAAGTCCATGATTTGATATAAAATGTCAAAGTTGAGGAGGGATATGCTCCCATTTATTATTATTGGTATGTGAAATAACAATCACAAGTTTTAGAAAATTTTGTTAAGCCTAATAAAAATTTGGTAAAATAGTATAAATTAATGCTTTAAGATAAATCATAAATGAAAACCAAGTAAATAATTAAATCTTTTTGAAATATTTAGAAAATAACAAAATTTATTTTTTTAAAAATATTATAATTATAAAAATGAAATAATTACTATTAATGCCATTTAAATTTAAATTTCTATTAATTTTCAATCCAAAAACATTTTTAAATGAGTAGATATGTAAAATTTATAATAAAATGGGAATTTGGATTAAAGATGTTATTATATTGTAAATTTATTTCTAGTATTTTCGAGCTCGGAAATGAAATTATATATATATATATATATATATATTTAATTTAATATTTAATTTATTTATTTATTTAGAGTATGTTTTGTTTTTATATTAAAGTGAATATATGTTAACTAGACATTGAATACTAATATAATGTTACAATAGATTTATGTTAGGTTATAGAATATACCTCTAGACAAAAATAAATTAATATTAAATATATAAAAATTTTAATAAATACAATTTTTTAATTTTTTTTTTTATTGTCGAAATATTGATAATATTAATATTTTTCTGAATATATAGATAAATATGTATTTAATATATTAAGTTATAATATTATTGTGGATTAGATATAAAAGTTAACAATATCTTTTTTTAGTTAATCATTTTGTTCACTTTTTACTATAATTCTTTCTTGTAAGTTATTGTAATTTTTTTTTTTGCACTTATAGTTGTAGATCTTAATAGTCTTGCCTAATGTAAAAAGAATATGTGAATATGATGAAGACACTCTTTCAAATAATAAGTGGTGGTTTATTGTAAAATCTTCTATATCCTACTTTCTATATCTTTAGAATATATAACATATATATTGACAATGTGAATATTTATCATACATAGAAAGTTTATTTTGAATATACTACTATTATGTATAAATTAGTATAGATTCATTATAATTAATGATTTACTGCATAGAATTTTTATGTTTAAGACATTACTATTATATATAAACTAGCATAGATTCATTGTAATTCCTAATCTATTAAGCTATGAGATAAATACAATATTTCAAAATGTAAATCTTATAATGAGTATAAAACTTGAGAAGAAAACTTATTCATGATTTTCTATTTCTTCATCTATAAGAATATGAAAAAACTTATATATCTTAATTTCTATACCTTTTCAACATATAACATATATTGACAAAGTATATATTTATCATACATAGAAATATCATGTTTGAGACATTAATATTATATATAAACTAGCATAGATTCATTATAATTTCTTACCTACTAAGTTAACAGATAAATCAAACCTTTCAAAATGTAAATCTTGTTTTGAGTATAAAACTAGAAAGTGACTTGCACCTCAAAATTGGTTCCTCTCAACTTTTGTTAAATAAATTTATACTAATTCTTAATAATATTATATATATTTATACAAATTTCACAGATCAATATTCTTATTTTAAATTTCATCAAAAGCATAATACATATAGTTACATGTTTTACGAAAGAAGATAAATTTCTTTGATGGGATGGATCATTATAAATATTTTTTTTGTTTTATTATATTTTTATTAATTAGATTTATTAAATTTTTGTATCTTTATTAATTAAATAATTTGAGATATAAATTGTATATAGTGTCATATGATGATTATGATTTTTTTGGAAAAAATGGTTTATAATTTTATCAATAAAAACAAAATTCCAATATATTGAACTAAAATAAATAGATTTATTATTTTAGTTACTTTTTGAATTGAGTTTATATTATGTGTTATTATTGTTATTTTTTTGGTTTAATATTTTATTTTGGACACTACAACATTTCTCTTATATTTATCTTATATTTAGACTCATTTAGAAACACTACAAAATCGCCCTATATTGAACTAATATTTACAATGCCATCTAGCATATTAAACTATAAAATACCCATATTAAATTATAAAGGATCTAATACAATAATGATCAAAATTAACTTTAAGCTAATAAAATTATGAATTCATAGTTTTATATTAATTGAAACATTAAATCAAATTAAATTTTAATGTTAATATTAATGGATTAATTAAAATTTTAAATTTATTATCATTATATAATTTGTATTTTCTTAATATTAATTATTAAATTTATATTAGGATGGTGAGTGTCTAAATAATACACTTAAATATGTCTGATTGTTCTCTAATATTTTCTATAAACCTATATTCATTATAATTTATGATGTACTAAGTTAACACATAAATCAAACTTTTCAAAATGTAAATCTTATTTTGAGTATAAAACTAGAAATTGATTTGCACCTCAAATTTGGTTCCTCTCAACTTTTGTTAAATAAATTTATACTAATTCTTAATAATATTATTCATATTTATACAAATTTCACAAATCAATATTCTTATTTTAAGTTTCATCAAAAGAATAATACATATAGTTACATGTTTTTAGCAAAGAAGATAGTTGGAGCTATCTTGATGGGATGGATCATTATAAATATATTTTTTTGTTTTATTATATGTTTATTAATTAGATTTATTAAGTTTTTGTATCTTTATTAATTACATATTTTGAAATATAAATAATTATTAATGATTCCTATTAAAATTGTTCTAGTTACTTTTTAAATTCAGTTTATATTATGTGTTATTATTTTTATTTTTTTGGTTTAATATTTTATTTTGGAGACTACAATATTTCTCTTATATTTAGACTCATTTAGAAACACTACAAAATCTCGTTATATTTAAACTTATTTAGAAACATTACAAAATCTCCCTATATTAAATTAATAATATATTTAAATATTTACAATAACATCTAGCATATTAAACTATAAAATACCCATATTCAATTATAAAATATCTAATACAATAATTATCAAAATTAATTTTAGGCTAATAAAATTATGAATTCATATTTTTATATTAATTGAAACATTAAATTAAATTAAATTTGAATGTCAGTATTAATATATTAATTAAAATTTTAAATTTATTATTATTATATAATTCGTTTTCTTTTTAATATTAATTATTAAATTTATATTAGGATTGTAAGTGTTGATCGTTGTTGAGGGCTGGTCATTTTTACCTTGCGCATCTCATTTCATCATTCTCGCCTAATATATAAAATAAAATAAAATAACATGCGAAAGTGATCAAAGGCAATGCTTCAAATAAATGAAATAAAGGACAAAATGGCAAAATGGTCAAAGGCAATTGTTCAAATAAATAAATTGGCGAGGCCTATTGGCAGCTGTTTCAATAGTGCAATCCGTTCGGCGAAAGAATAAGAATTCCCAAACGTAAACGATAGTTAATACACGATACGTAGGAAGCTCCGTAAAAAAAAGAACCAAAAAAGAACTAAAACCAGCATGCTGGAGATGGGATTTGGAGGACGCATTCATAGCTTAATTAGAAAAGTAGATCAGAAATCTGGTTTTAGCAAGATACTGGGGGTTTACCGAATTAATGGTTATCCCTTTGGCATTCTTACACGCAGCCTGAGCTCCAGTATTTGCAATATAATTCAAATTCACTGCTTCAAGTTGGACACCTTCACATGGCACGGTCTTACTGCATGCCAAATTAATGGCTTGCTCAGTCGCTGAGGTTCCCGTTATATTCTTGTACACCACGTTAGTGAGCTTCACGTTGGTACCAGATTCCTACACCGCAAATTAGGCAATATAAAAATTAATACCATTGTCAATTACAAAACTCAGTGGTCACCTCAATATGTATGCAAAGAAATAAATATTGAAGTTGTTGGATGAGAATGAGTTATGACCTGGCCAGAGCAATGTGGACAGTAAAACAGGTCAATGATGATTGGATTCGCTACGCTGTTCATTACTATGGTCTTAAATGTTAGGTCTTTAGCGAAGCCCTTGCCTCCGGGCCACGTTTTGATCCTAACTCCATTCTGGGTGCCGCTCAATTGAGCTCCGTCCACAGTGACGTTGGTGACTCCATTGGCAGATGGATATTTGCCAAGGCAGCATATATATATACCATGCTCAACATTCCAATATTCTCTGCGCATTAATTAAAAATTGTAATGTTATGCAATAATTTACCTGATTCCATGACCGGGTCCGCAAGTAACCTGTTCAACCAGAAGATTGGAAGTACCTTCCAAAATACCGATACAATCATCTCCTGCATACTACCCAAAGGTAATCGTCAATAATATTATATTATTAGATACTTATATCGTTCACCATCTTCGCCAACAGAACATGAGCTTTGAAATGGTGATGGGAAATTATATGATCCAGTAGTACGTACCTGTTCCAATGTGGATATTCGGAAGATGGACGTTAGTAGAATCAACGTGAATCCCATCGGTATTGGGGCTGTCACCGGGGGCCTGGATAGTCAATCCTTCTGCCAACACATTGTCACATGCATCAAGGGAGATGTGGAACTGCCTGCTGTTAATGGAAGTAATGCCTCTCAACACCATATTCTTATTCCCCACCAATCGTAATGTTTGCACATAATTAATTATCATTCCATCCACTACATTATCAATTAACATCCTTCACGTACTTGTTATAAACTCCTAATTCATTCATGCTAAACACTACTCAAATTGATCATATATATGTTAAGAATGGGTGGGAGGCTATATCGCAGGCCCTTGTTTGCACTGCACAGCACCAGCAGCAGCGCCACACAACAACGTAACGTATTTCAGTCAGAATGGGGATGTGTGATTTTATGCTCTTAATTCCAAATCACGACAATTAAACGAATAACATAATTTGTTATGCTACGTACCTGTTGATTCTTACTACACACGTTGTTCCACCAAGAGGCTCCATTTCCATCTAAACTTCCCCCGCCGCTGGTCGTTAGACCATCTACATTCGTGAATTCCAACCAGTACAAGTTGCTGTCACCTTTCCACAAACTATTGTCCGTTGGTGCACTACTACATGTGGGCTGTTTTAAGACATTTTTTTTAAGACAAAAGAAATCTTTTGTCTTAAAAAGTTACTTTTTATTTTAGTTATTTTACATTAAAATTTAATATCAATTGAATTGTTTTAAAGATAAAATTTAAGACAAAAATATTTTGAGACAAAACTTTATATTTAAGACAAAAACGACTTGAGACAAAAATATTTAAGACAAAAACAATTTGAGACAAAGAAAATTAAGACAAAAAAATTTACGACAAAAGTATTTTAAGACAAAACTTTATATTTAAGACAAAAACAGTTTGAGACAAAAACATTTTAAGACAAGACCTTATATTTAAGACAAAAGCACTTTGAGACAAAAAAAAAAGATTAAGACAAAAGCAATTTGAGACAAAAATATTTAAGACAAAAGCACTTGAGACAAAAATATTTAAGACAAAACTTATATTTAAGACAATGGTGACTTAAGACAAAGACAATTAAGACGGAACTGATTTAAGATAGTTAGGAATTAAGACAAAATCATTAGCATTAGGAAGTTTGCATTGAAATATAAATGAGTGGATAGTGGATAATTATATTTTTTATTTTTAAAAATAGATATTCAAATGACATGAAATTTGATCATGTCATGATATTCATTTCTTTTATGTTATAAATTTTTTCTTTTTTCATTAAAGCCACATTCTAAAAATATAATAAATAAATAGATAAAAAAATATTATTTTTTGGTTGGCCACTCAAGGGGATTTGAACTTTGAATCTCATGTTTTAACATAATATAACTTCATAACAAAGTGATTGTCAATTAAGTTACATTCCATGAACTAAAATTGTTAATTTTTGCTAAATATATGCAAAAATTTAAACTAGCAATTGCACCAGATGTTGCAACGGAAACATTGTAAGGCATAAAATAGAGAAGAATCTTAACATATAAGAAATAATTGAACGATAAAAATTAGTAAACAAAACACCATTCAAAAAAATATTCAATGAAGAAGGCTCATTAGGTACAAGGGATGAAACTTTCATTTTCAAATAGTAAATTGGCATTTGACAATCACCTATGAAACATCAGATTATTCGAAAAATGTTATGGGAACAATAACATAAATAAATTGTTGGGGGTATAGAAATAATGTAGTTGAGTGAGTTGTTGAGGAAGTATTGCCTGATGAAGGAGAATGCAGTGGTCCTTGAGGGAGACAAGTTGTCAGCTTCATGGGTGGGGGTTGTTGTTAGCTTAAATTTTGCGAGTTGCCTTTTTTTTGGGTGTGCCACAGCCTTGATCTTGCTGATAATTCATCAGTTGGCTACTAATTGAATGCCTCCTCAGAGAGCTTATCTGCTAGTTGATTGAGCTCATGATAAATGTGGGTGAAGGATGACCATTCTAGCTCCTGAATGCACAGCCAAATTTGAGACATCAAGGATTGAAACCGCACATTTTATTTATAAAAATTTCATTAGCCCGATCAACAACTATTTGAGATTCTCGTCTCTTGTAAACTCTTCAAATTACCACAACCACTTTCCAACTAAAGAACAACAAACAATGATGATAACTCGACCTTTAAATTGGAACCAGGAGCTTGAGTATATCTGATATGAATGAACTGAAATGAATTTATATACAAAACAGAGTGAAGAGCAAGAATAATCAACATATAAGGAGAAACATACTTTTTTAATGAGATCACCTGGAGATTCTGTGATAATTTGAGTGGGATTTCCTTCAAAATTCCTGCAAGGTATATTTCTGGTTAGATGTACGAAAAAACACGAGACATTAAAGCTACGTAACTTGATATTGCAGGAAAAATGAATTACTTCACCCAAAAAACTTTATTATGAATACCATTTTTGTGTGATCTCAAAATGTGGGTAAAGTGCATTTTATAAGAAAATAAAAATGTTCATGAAATTCCCATGAAAGTGAGTGCATCGATCGATTTTAAGTTTGTTGTTGCATGTTGGTCTCTCTACTGTAGAGTTGTGGGATAGTTGTATCATGTGACTAAACTATATTCAATAAATAATCTTGCACTTACCCTGATATTTGACGAGTACTGCATTTTTATGTGCAATTGTATGGTCTCTAATCTCCTAATTGTGAACTATGTATAACACATCTAATTAGATGTTATCCAAAGTTTTCCATAGGTATAACATACCCAATTTTCACCCTCTGAGGGTTATCTTGCCCATCATCACAAACAACTTCTGATGACAACTATAATCTAGCCACTTGCAATGCTTCTTCTAGAGTTTAAAGGAAACACCTCCTTGAAGAAAAAATAAATAAATAAAAGAAAAAATGTTTTAACAATTTAGTTAGAAAACAACGAAAAACCCTCTTGAGGTGGAAAATTCTAGCCCAATTGAAAGAAGCGAGAAAACTCATGGTATTATAGAGATAAATCAGGACAATTGCACAACTTTTTCAAGGATGCAACAAGAAATTTTTCTGTACATAATAAGAAATTATTTGCAAACGAGAAGATACCACAGTGGGCATGCACAAAACGAAGAACCAAAGAAATCAAATTGAATAAAGGAATCACAACCACCACTCCAAACTCGCTTCTCTAAAACACATACAACCACAATAAATCCCACCGAAGCTTACAAATTTATCAAGCCCTAATTAACTTACTAACAAATTCAACAAGCCAACATGCTACAATTTATTGAGTCACCCCCAAATCAATTAGTAATTATTGCGTGAATTTACATTTGTTTGTAATTTTATTTAAAAGGTTGAAATTCTCTCAAGAGTGTACAGAATATATCCAAGAGTTAAAAAAATTGAAATTTTGCTTACCTCCACAAGGTATCATCACACCTGGATAGGTGACAACATACAAGTCTAAATCTTCTACCTCTAAGTCTTAATGGCACTTCAACGTGTCAATAACATACTTGCAACAATGCTTAATTAGTTTTGTCTATTGGCTAAAGAGATGTAGATCGATCCATCCAAAAATAAACATCTCAATCAATCCAACACCATAAATTGTGCTAAATAGTTCATCATTTAATTTAAAATATTACAATATGGTCTTATATTAGCTCACATATTCCTTGAATATTTGAAAGCCAAACTTCCTTAGCACAGTAGACTAGAAAGATCTGTACTCTAAAAGACAAAAAAAAGACAACAAACTAAAATCGAAACTTTAACTCTAATCCAGACACTTCATTCTTAGCAACATGATATCTAATGAAGATGATACGTGGAAAAGAAGGCTTCATATATTGTCTATCACATTTCAAACTGAGTGAAAAAATACATGCATAGAACACATAAGAAATAGGGTTCATATATCGACTTGTATTATATGGTTTCAAACCCTTCTTGTCTCCTTCAAGGGGGTTTCTTGAGGTATTCAAAAAGACTTCCTTTTGCTAACCAAATGGATTGTTTCTTTCACACATTTATGGAAACGTACTTTTGAAATCATATTGTAATAGATTCATAAGGTGATATTATTGATATTAACTACACCTTATTTGGAGACATCATTTTTATTGTAGGGGTTGGTACCTTTCAATTGGATGTGGTTGGTGATGTGAAGACTACTCAACCTCTAGTAAAGATTCATACTAACTCTAACAAGCCTATGGATGCTTGTTTACAAAGGGAGACGCCTTTAAACTTAACTCATTGGATTCTTTGTTTGTTCATGCTAATTATTGTTCTCAACTTTCCTTCTCCAAGGGGTTGAGACTATTTGCTTCATTTATTTTACATGGCCCAATGAAGGAAGAAGAATGGAGATTGTCTCCACATCTTTTCCATTTCGCTAAATTACAAATAAAAAGAGTCAAATTCTATAGCCAATAGAATAATAACCTCTTGATAGACCTTTAGTGAGCTATGCATAGCTCTCGCCTATCACTGTAGCTCAATGAAATGACATCTAATAGCTCCAAGACACATTATAAATGGACTATTTGTGAAGTTGTTGTTAAATTATCGCCTCCAAATGTTCAATTATCATGAATTTTGGGGGAGGGGGATCTTTTGGTGTATTGAACGGGGCAAGGGGACATAAGGGTAGCATGGATGGGTAGAAGTGAGAGGTTCGAGCATGGTTTACTGAGATATATAATCCTAAAATTAGAGAATGAGAAGGAGCCTTAGGGCCTTATGGCATAGGGGCTAGGGGACCTATAAGTAAGGCAATGAGAGAAATTGATAGGGGAAACCCCAATAGTTTTGACAAGGGGATTAGGGGCCACATTATCACAACCCATATGCACTTAACCCCTAAACACTAAAATGCCTATCCCTTTAACCCCAAAGCCACACTCCCTTAACCCCTACACCCATAACTCATAACAAATTAACCCCTTGATCCCTTAAACCCAAAGCCACTAACCCCTAACCCCTAACTTAGAATCCTTGAACTCCATACACCCTAATCCCATATCCTCTTAAACCTTGACCCTTAACCCATAAACCCTAACCCCTAAACTCATTAACCCATAACCCCTTAACTCACTGACACCTAAATACCGTAACCCTTAGGCACTTAACCCCTAAATCCTCTGACATGTAATCCATTGATGGTTAATCTTTAACCCCTGAATCCCTTAACCACTAAGCCATTAACCTCTAACCCTTAAACCCCCTATACCTCAACCCCTTAACCTCTAAATCCCATAATCCCTAACCCATTACCCTTTACCCTTAACCCCTTTCTCCTAAACCTTTAAACCCCTTAACTCCTAGAATCCCTTATCCTTTCTCCCAAACCACAGGTGCTCCAACACTAATATTCTTGGGCATATTATGCTTTTTCCTGCTAACCGCTCCAAATACAACCTCTAAGAACTAGTAGGGTCCAAGGAAAAGAGCTACAAGTTCCCCAAATTTGATCTACATTTTATGGACAATCACACTTCCCCCAAATTCCCTCCACATATTTGCCTTGGTGTATTGGAGTTTGAAAAATACATAGGATGCCACAAGTAATCCTAATCATAAGAATCAAATTTCCTAATGACTAGGAGGCCTTAAAAATCAAACAACATCTTAACTTATGCCTAAAATTACTAAAATTTCCTATCCCAAATATGAAATTAGAAATTCTACAAAATTATAGAGCAACAAGGAAACCAACTTCCTCTTCTATAAATCTCTAAGACCTTCTAGAGGAAAAATATAAATTTTGAAATAAATTGTTGAAATTATGCTCTTGCATCAATAGCTACCAATGTATCCTTGTAGGCCACCCCATTTAACAATAGTAATACCAATGTCCTTTACCTAGAAGGAACTCCTTACATAATTCTCTCTTAGATCCCCTTAACCAATTGCAATGATTGTCTTTGATGCCTACCTAGTTACAAGCACATTTTGAAGCAATCTAGCATATTCCTAGTTGAGGATTTCGATAAGTATGTGATTTTGTTGACATCTTGTGACTATCCCGTATGTGAATATATAAAACCATTTTTTTTGTACCAGTTTAAGGACTGATACCATCAGGTTTGTGTGCTAACATGGATGGAATGCTAACTACATGTTGTATATATTGTAATGTAAATGAATAATCTCTTTTGGAAAAGGCTCCACTCATGATGTCATTTCACAAATGCTTGCACTCACCAATTGTGGTCGGATTTTAAGGTGCCATGTTCTCGTAAGGGTAAACCTACCTATCCATCTCTTTAAATGCACACAACACACATGTTGGCTTGATCTTGTGCTTTTTGTGGGGAAAATGTTGTTGCATTGGGTTGACGCTGATTTGAAAGGTAGATTTATAAAGGTTTTGCACAGTATGTATATAAAAATTATGTCAGGTTATCCATAAATTTCCTGAGAGAAACTCCCCAACACAACAAGTAGAATACTTTTTGCAGCCAAAGATATTAATTGTTACTAGTTGTTTTTTAGAACTAGTACAAACTATAGACAATCCAAAATGCCTCATTTTTGGACTATCAATATAGTATCCATTTAAATAGACATAGGCATAGGTTAATAACAGATACCTAACAAAACCTCAATGAAATACTATGAGTAGAGAGAGCCATGGTTATATATCTATTTTAGTTGAAAATGAATTGATATATTCCTCAATGTGGACTTCCAGCTTGTTTTCCACTTCTTCAATCAGGTCATGGTTGTCTTGGATGCCCTTATGACAGTCTTAAACTACCAACTCCAATGCCATCAAATTTATCCCAGTTACCTTATTACATTGAAATTCCATGAGTGGATAATGGATAACTATATTTTTTATTTTTGAAAATAGATATTCAAGCCACATAAAATTTAATTTATTTCCTTTTTATTATATTTATTTCTTTTTTTCTCGGATGCGAGTGTTCCAACGGACAGCTGATGTGATGGGACATAGGTGCGGCGATGTGGATCGACACCTTCCCACCCCGGTCAGCGAAGATCTCAGTTTAATGTGTAATGGATTTGAGCATTTAACTCTCGCAGATACCAAAGGATCCGCTTCATTTGGTTTTGTACCGCATCTCAGGCTCACCGGACTGGCCTCTGCTCTCACTTTCTTATGCGCAAATCTCTTCAATGCACCAGTTAATATGGGGGACTTCCAACACGCGTGCAGGCAGATTAAGAGGGGGAATCATGATAAAGCCATGGAGCCAAGGTCTCTTCCGCACTGCGTTCGCCTCCCGCTCCTCTATGATTTCACTTCGACTCCCATTCTGCGTGGTATGGTAATCGTTATTCCAGCCATCCTGAGAAGATCGAAGGGGATTCTTCTCTCGAAGCAGCGATCCAGGTTGAAAGACGTGCTCCCTCCTCTGAGAAGTCGGCATTTGTCTTCAGTCACTGTTCTCGCTCTGATTTTTCACTCCCTTGCAACTACGGCTGTTTGGTTATATCTGGTTTTTTCTATACCTCGTTTGCGCCATAGACCTCGGAATCGTCGTGGAGGCACAAGGGGCTGTCCTGCTAGAGACCACTCCATCCCTTCTTCGGTATCGGCCTCTCTTTCCAGCGGTATTTTTCCTGGCCATTATCCCTGTACACGCAGTGGAAGGGGGCGCTATCTTGATACCCATCATGGCTGGAGCTCCCCTGCTCCTCGACCTCCTTCTACCTTGCCTCCTCCCACAACTGGCTCTGCGCGTTTTACCTTCTCCAGCTCCCTTGTTCGCCCTAGAATCACTGCGCTCTTCACGGTGGTTTTTCATGAGGAATCCATCGCCCCTCCTGCTGGCCCGGAGATGGATCCTGCCCAGACTTAGACTGTTCAGAGGGGGGCTGGCAGCGCTTCATTACAGGTGTCGGATGTCCCTGATAGCAGCATCCCTAATGTGGCCATGGCTCCAGCTGATCACGGTCCCTCTGAATCCGAGGAAGCTCTGGCCAGAGATTTGATGGCTTCAGGTTGGTGCCGAATTGTAGAAGAGCCTCCTGATGATTAGTCTGCATTCTTCTTGTTTTACTTATGTTCCTACTGCCCATACTATTGGGCTTGTCTATGTTCAAGTGGTTTTCCGGTTTTTCAGCTCCTTTTTGTATAATTTTGGTCCTATGTACACTCAAGAAACTCACAACTGGCTCCCTTGCGTGGGTTTTTGTTATGTTTGTCTGACTGGTTTCCCTATCAAACGGCAGTCTCCACATCTGGTTTTCATGACATATCTGCCTACAGGATAGTAGCTCTTGACTGCAGTCTCATTGTATTTTTATCACTCTGTTAATAAACTACTCTTATTCAGAAAAAAAAAAATATTTATTTCTTTTTTCATTAAACCACATTCTAAAAATATAATAAATAAATATATAAAAATATATTATTTTTGGTTGGCCACTCAAGGGGATTTGAACTTTGAATGTCATGTTTTAACATAATACTTCATAATAAGGTGATTGTCAATTGAGTTACATTCCATGAACTAAAATTGTTTATTTTTTTAAATATGTGAAAAAATTTAAACTAGCAAGTGCACTAGATGTTGCAAAGGAAACATTGTAAGGCATGAAATAGAGAAGAATCTTGACATATAAGAAATCATTAAATGATAAAAATTAGTAAAAAAAACGCCATTAAAGAAAATATTCAACGAAGAAGGATCATTAGGTATAAGGGATGCAAATTTTGTTTTCAAATAGTAAATTGGCATTTGACATTCACCGATATGAAACATCAGATTATTCGAAAAATGTTATGGGCGCAATAACATAAATAGATTATTGGGGGTATAGAAATGATGCAGTTGAGTGAGTTGTTGAGGAAGTATTTCCCGATGAAGGAAAAGGCGGTGTTCCTCGAGGGAGACAAGTTGTCGACTTCGGGAGTAGGGGTTGTTTTTTAGCTTAAATTTTGTGAGTTTCCTTTTTTTTTGGGTGTGCCACAACCTTTATCTTGTTGATAATTCATTAGTCGGATACTTGAATGCCTCCTCGGAGAGCTTATCTCGCTAGTTGATTGCGCTCATGATAAATGTGGGTGAAGGATGATCATTCTAGCTCCCGAATGCGTAGCCAAATTTGAGATATTGAGATTTAAACCGCACATTCTACCTATAAAACTTGCATTAGCCCGATCAACAACTATTTGAGATTCCCATCTCTTGCAACCTCTTCAAACCACAAGCACTTTCCAAATAAAGAACAACAAACAATGTTGAGAACTCGACCTTTAAATTGGAACCAAGCAACTGAGTATATCTAATATGAATGAATTGAAATGAATTTATCTATAAAACACAGTGAAGAGAAAGAATAATAAACATATAAGGAGAAATATACTTTTTTATTGAGATCACCTGGAGATTATTTGATAATTTGAGTGGGATTTCCTTCAAAATTCCTACAAGATATGTTTCTGGTCGGATGTACGAAAAAACACGAGATATTATAGCTACGTAACTTGATCTTGTAGGAAAAATGAATTTCTTCACCCATAAAACTTTATTATGAATACCATTTTCGTGTGATCTCCAAATGTGGGTAAAAGTGCATTATATAAGAAAATCAAAATGTTCATGAACTTCCCATGAAAGTGAGTGCATCGATCGATTTTAAGTTTGTTGTTCCATGTTGGTTTCTCTACTGTAGAGTTGTGGGATAGTTGTATCATGTGACTAAACAATATTCACTAAATACTCTTCCACTTACCTTGATATTTGAGGAGTAGTGAATTTTTATGTGCAACAATGATGGTCTAGTGATCTCCTAATTGTGAACTACATATAACATATCTAATTGGATGTTAGCTAAAGTTTTCCATAGGTATAACATACCCAAATTTCACCCTCCGAGGGTTGTCTTGCCCATGATCACAGACATCTTCTAATGACTACTATAATCGGGCCACTTGCAATGCTTCTTCTAGAGTTTAAAGGAAACACATCCTTGAAGAAAAAAAATAAAACAAGAAAAAATGTTGTAACAATTTAGTTAGACAACAAATAACAACCCTCTTGAGGTGGAAAATTCTAGCCCAATTGAAAGAAGCGAGACAACTCAAGGTATTGCAAAGACAAATCGGGACAATTGTGCAACTTTTTTCAAGGATGCAACAATAAATTTTTTCTGTAAAAAATAAGAAAATATTTGCAAATGAGAAGATACCACAGTAGGGCATGCACAAGAAGAAGAACCAAAGAAATCAAATTCAATAAAGGAAACATAACCACCACTCCAAACTCGGCTTCTAAAACACATACAACCGCAATAAATCCCACTAAAGGTTACACATTTATCAAACCCTAACTTACTAACAAATTCAACAAGCCAACATGCTACAATTTTTTGAGTCACCCCCAAATAATTTAGTAATTATTGCATGAATGTACATGTGTTTATAATTTTATTTAAAATGTTGAAATTCTCTCAAGAGCGTATAGAATATTTCCAAGAGTTAAAAAAATCGAAATTTTGCCTACCTCCACAAGGTATCATCACACCCGGATAGGTGACAACATACAAGTCTAAATCTTATACCTCCTAGTCTCAATGACACTTCAACATGTCAATAACATACTTGCAACAATGCTTAATGAGTTTTGTCTATTAGCTAAATAGATGTAAATCCATTCATCCAAAAATAAACATCTCAATCAATCTAACACCATAAATTGTGTTAAGTAGTTCATCATGTTATTTCAAAGATTACAATATGGTCTTATATTAGCTCACATATTCCTTGAATATTTGAAGCCAAATCGCCCTCAAAAGAAAGTAGACCAGAAATATTCGTACTCTAAAAGACAAAAAAAGACAACAAACTAAAATAACAACTTTAACTCTAATCCAAACACTTCATTCTTAGCAACATGATATATGTGCATGTGTTTGTTCACTCGGGTTGATATTTGATAGACAATATATGAAGCTTTTTTTCCATGGTTTCAAACCCTTCTTGTCTCCTTCAAGGGGGTTTTTTGATGTCTTCAAAAAGACTTCTTTTTGCTAACCAAATGGATTGTTTCTTTCACATGTGTATATAAATGTACTTTCTAAATCATATTGTAATACATTCATAAGATGATATTAGTGGTATTAACTACACATTATTTAGAGACATCATTTTTATTATAGGGGTTGGTAGCTTTCTATTGGATGTGGTTGGTGATGTGAGGACTACTCAAGTTCTAGTAAATAATCATACTAACTCTAACAAGATTATGGATGCTTGTTTACAAAGGGAGACCCCTCTAAGCTTAACTCATTGGATTCTTTGTTTGTTCATGCTAATTATTGTTCTCAACTTTCCTTCTCCAAGGGGTTGAGACTATTTGCTTCATTTATTTTACATGGCTCGGTGAAATAAGAATAATGAAGATTGTCTCCAAATATTTTCCATTTCACTAAGTTACAAATAAAAAGAGTAAAATTTTGTAGCCAATAGAATAATATCCTCTTGATACACCTTTAGTGAGTTATGTATAGCTCTCACCTATCATTGTAGCTCAATGAAATGACATCTAATAGCTCCAAGACACACTATAGGTAAGGCAATGAGAGAAATTGATAGGTGAACCCCCAATAGTTGTAACAAGGGGATTAGGGGCCACATTATCACAACCCATACACACTTAACCCATAACCACTAAAGTCCATATCCCTTTAAACCAAAAGCCACAATCCCTTAACCCCTACACTCATAACTCATAACAAATTAACCCCTTGATCCCTTAAACCAAAACCTCTAACCCCTTAACCCCTAACCCCTAACTTATAATCCTTGAACCCCATAAACCCTGATCCAATATCCTCTTAAACCTTGACCCTTAACCCATAACCCCTAGCCCCTAAAATCATTAACCCTTAACCCATTAACCTGTTGAGACCTAAATATTATAACCCTTAGGAACTTAACCCTTAAATCCCCTGACATGTATGCCATTGATGGTTAATCGTTAACCATAAATCCCTTAACCACTAACACATTAACCTTTAACCCTTAAACCCCCTATAACTCGACCCCCTAATGCCTAAAACCCATAATCCATAACCCTTTACCCTGTACCGTTAACCGCTTGCTCCTAAACCCTTAAACCCCTTAACTCCTAGAACCCCTTATCCTTTCTCCCAAACCATAGGTGCTCCAACACTAATATTCTTGGGCATATTTTGCTTTTTCCTGCTAATTGCTCCAAATAAAACCTCTAAGAACCAGTAGGGTCAAAGGAAAAGATCTTCAAGGTCCCAAAATCCGATCTAAATTTTATGGACAATCACATTTCCCCCAAATATCCTCCACGTATTTGCCTTGGCGTATTCGAGTTTGAAAAATACATAGGATGCCACAAGTAATCCTAATCATAAGACTCAACTTTCCTAATTACTAGGAGGCCTTAAAAATCAAACAACATCTTAACTTATACCTAAAATTACTAAACTTTCCTATCCTATTATAAATTCTACAAAATTATAGGGCAACAAGCAAACCAACTTCCTCTTCTATAAATCTCTAAGACCTTCTCAAGGAAAAATACAAATTTTGAAATAAATTGTTGAAATTATGATCTTGCATCAATAACTACCAATGTATCCTTGTAGGACACCCCCTTTAACAATATTAATACTAATGTCCTTTACCTAGAAGGAACTCCTTACATAATTCTCTCTTAGATCCTACCAAGCATGGATTTTTTTAGTAAAATGGATGTTCACCCTGCAAGATTCTATCCTCATGGCCTAAGATAAGGCATCCCTCTATGTCACCCATGACTATTGCATTAATGGTACACTATTAAAGAGAAACAAAATTTGAATGGATCATTCTTTGTGTTGAGTTTCATGGAGAGTATAGGAAAGTTTTTTGATCAAGTTTTGTAATTTTTCATCATACTCGTGAGAACTTTATCCAACCATTTGTTTAATCTCCTTCAACTTAGTTATTTTTTTTTGTTCAATGTTTAGCCTCTATAAATCAGATATAAATATCGCCTTTAATTTGTCTAAGGGCTTAGCTGCACCCTAGGGATAAATCTATATGAAATTCATGCACCATTAGAGAATATTCCTCGCAATGTGGTTAGGAACTTTATCAACTTAGAAACTAGCACTACAATCCTTTTCACCCTCCTAATGAATCCACATAAGAATCGATGCAGTTTTTCATCACCATCACACTTCATAAAGTTCTTAGAACTACTATAACCATATCGTTGGTTGGGTTTTTCACCAAGATAAAACCTTATGGACCTGTTTGAATAATTAGGCCTTCTCCCCCACTTGAACTAAAATTAAAACATAACATATGCCACTTCTACTTATATTCCCACCTTCATTTTGTTTTCACTACTACTATATCCCAAACCACTAAGAAAAGGTGCTTTCAAGTCAAAAGTAGAATAAAAAGTTGGGATTACCTCTAGGCTTTTAAAATTCATGGGGTGGTTGGTTTGGACTGGGTCCACTTCTCTTAGGATATATCATGTATACTACTTGACATTCCTCTAGCTCAAACAATTAGAACACATTATTAAGTGTTTCTTCCTCTTCTTTCTATGTGATGATATCTCTCTCCATAGGCTAATCAATACCTTACAAACCAAGGCTTACTTTTAGACAATAATGATCCACCTAACTGAACGTGCTCACCTCCTTGTGCCATCACTTCTTTTTTCTCTTCCAAATTTCTAAACATATTCTCCCCACCTATTCTTCTCTCCAATCTCTTTCCAATTATTAAATCCCCTTATTTGAACAGATGTTTGGTATTTTCTTGACACCTTTGAAACCTTTTGAACTCTTTTACTTGCGCCTTTATGTTTCCATCCTCACTAATACCCATTTTCATTACCAACGAATTGTGATGAGAATACCCTTCGTTCTATTCATCCACCACTTCTTAATTATTGAATTTTGATTAAAATCCCATTTTCCCCTCTTTAATACACATGCTTCCTCCGTGGCACCTTATTCCCTTAGTTATTCAATATCATTCAATCCATTCTATGTCACCTCCAAGCATTGGTGCTTACACTTCCATGGTTGGAGAACTAAAAAAACAAATACGTTGTGTTTATGGGTTACACAGAAACTCCCCACAACTATCGTGTGTACTTTCCATCCCTCATAATGACAGTTGCGTGAAGGGATGTAAAGTTTAATAAGGAGAACACGATGTGGTGCTCTCTTGATAGGGATATTTATATCCCACCAGAAGAGGAGCTTTTAGCTCCAAAGGAGAAGCCTCATGAAGTTGTGGAGCAACAAAAATATTGAGGAGCAGAGAGTGGAGACATTCACTCAAGAAAAACCATCCAAAGAAGGTAGAAAAAGAACTAGGGAAGTTGATATACTTGTGCAAGATGCTAGGGAGAATGTGGGAGCTCCTTAAAATTTGCGCAGACAAACGAGGTCACCTGAGAGGTACACTGGATACATGGCTCTTATGGCTGAGCTTACAGAGACTAAGCCATCCTATTTCGAGGAAGAAATAGAGAAACCTATATTGGTTGATGCAATGGTGGAGGAATACAAGCCATTGTAAAGAACAACATTTGGGAAGTGGTCCCAATACCATCATATAAATCAAGAGTGGGTTCAATATGGATATTCAAGGTGAAGCCAGTAGCATACAGAAGCATAGAGAAGTATAAGGCCATATTTGTGGCCAAGGGGTACTCTCGAGTTGAGGATATTGACTATGAGGAGACCTTTTATCATATAGAAAGGTACTCATCCATTAGATCAATTCTTTCTCTGGCTACGTAGATGGGGTGGAAGATCCACATGATGGATGTAAAAACAACATTTCTCAATGGGGTTATTGAGGAGGAGGTGTACATTGAGCAAAAAAAAATTCTTAAGACATTTTATCGGGAGTCTCATGTGTGCAGACTCAAACAAGCATTGTATAGTCTCAAACAAGTACCTCGTGCTTGGTACACCAAGATCGATAATTATATCACTGGTTTGGGCTTCACCATAATCGAAGCAGATGCAAACCTCGATCACATCTTGGTAGATGGTAAATACCTTATTATTGCCTTATATGTTGATGATTTTATTTTAACTAGTGATTAGTAGTTGATGATATTTCGATTAAAACTTCACGAGTAGTTGAAAATCTACACCATAATTTCTACAAGGATGGTGGAGGAAAATTATAGAATATCTGTTAGCAGACAATAGGCCCACTTCAAAATATCTACGACAAATTTTTCGAGAAGAAAAAACTGAGGATAAAGGATTGGATTATGGAAGCATTAGTCACAAAATTCACAAGGGTAGTAATTTTGGCTTGAGGCGTTGAGGTAGATGGATTAAATGTAGCCTTCGCTGGTGTAGTTTCTGGTGTTTTTGGGTGTAATATGTCTAAGCATAATTATCTGAGCTAGATTCATTTTTTATGTTGCTTCTGGATGATCTGAAGTATCTCTACTAGTTTTTTGTTTCAAGGTACACGAATAACAATTTGCTTTCCACTCTAGCTATTGGTTTACTCTGTGGTCTATTTGAAACGCACTGGATGGTTATTTATGTGGTCTTTATTTTGAACTTTTTCTCATGTGGATCTTCCTGCTCCTTCTTTGGTTTTGGATTGGTCGATCGGGGGATTTTCGAGGATATTAGCTACTACTTGTTGGTCTTCTTTGTGGTCTATTTGAGATGCACTAGCTGGTTGTTTTATGTGGTATTTATTTCGAACCTTTGCTCCTGTGGATATTCATGCTCCTCATTGGTTTGGGATTGGCTGATTGGGGGATTTCCGAGGATCTTTACTACTATGTAAGTGCATTCATTTTGGTTGGTGGAGTTGGAAACATATTTGAATTTCATCACAAAGGAGTCTCTTGGGGTCATTAATTAGTCTAGGGGGATATTTATTTTCTAAGTTGTTCATTAATTATATGAGGGACAATCCATTAATGGTTTTCATTGTCATTGAAGATCTTTGTCGATTGTGTCCTTGATGAGATTTTCTGAAGGATATTGGTTGGCGATGATTTGACAATCTATTGTATTTGAAGGGGTGTCCTAGTGGATTGAGTTGGTGACGATCTACATCGAGTGGGGTCTATAATTTATAAGTGACATTATTTTTTCTTGTTTACATATTTTATCGAGGTTTTTTCAGACACTACTACATAAGGTATTTTTTGGTAATGTTATCTACTTTGGTGAACATATAGGCAGGATTGCAGAGTGCCAGCGATGTTAGTCAGTACAACTAAACTTTGCATCTATTTATTATGATGTCACTTGATACAAGGAAATTGGGGCGGTGACATGCCATCACTCGATGCGTTGATACATAAAATGGTTGGGGAGTGGGTGTTACAAATTGCTCCATTATATTGATCATATATATCTTATATATTATTAATATTTGTCTATTACTTAGTAAATGAATTATTGTTTATTTCATTTTTCAAAGAATATTTTCCCTCACTCATGAATGTATTAAAAGTTATAAGGAGAGGTTTGGTACATTTTCAATCCCCATAGGTTTACCTTTCTTTGTCTTCAAATGGAGCACAATAGTAACTAGAAACTAAAATACCAACTAGTAACCCTAAAAATAATTAATAATATTTTGTATTGAGAGCTCTATGAACTCTTTTGTAAGAGCATTTACCAATTGAATTAATCCTTATTTCCTCTCGATCTTAACTAAACCTTTGACACTTTATTATTAAAAACATTGAAATAAAAAAGCATGTATAATTAGTGGATGATATATTCCAATTTATCAAATCACTTAACAATCACAATATCAATTAGTTAATAAGGGGAAATTTTATCAATGACATGTGGATAAATATTATTGAAGTAGTTTAGCTCTATGGTGTACATGGAAATTGTTTTATAGTCAATGCATTTTGTTTTTCCATTTTTTCCAATAGGTTCCTTTCTTCAGAAACATATCAAACACTAATATTTACTAATGACTTATAAATATTTAAATTTCCATAGTGGAATGATATTTGTTCATATTGGAATTGCAATCCACTAGTTCTACCTATTAGGATTAGTAAAGACACTCCAATAAATTTAATATATCAATTCAAATTACACAAGTGACACCATATAAAGAGAAAAACATAAATTGAGGTTGGCTATTATCATATTTGCATTGAAATTATACATTTATTTTTTGGTTAAGTCGGGCTAGTCTAGAGATAGAAATCTACTTTCATTACGAAAAAAGGGAAAACCAGAAGTTTCTTTTTGTTGCAAGTAAATTCCAAATACATTATCATGTTAGTTTAGTGGTTTTCATTTATTAATATGAGTATGCAATTGAGGAATGGAAATGGAATCCAAATGAGAGACCATGAAATTAACAAACCTTGGACTTGGTGTGAGATCTCTCGCCTTCTACCCTCATTTTTCTTAGGAGTTTCTCCTATGATATGATGAAACATGTATCCCAACATAGACTAAACTAAATTAACACCCAATTTTGCAATAGTGTAGATATGACATCTTGTACAAAATGGAAGTAGTCCATAGTCATGGGCATCCATATCGACATTTTCTTCAATAAATATCTTAGTCCTGAAGGTAAATGGCTCTTCCAAATAATTAGGTCTTTAAAAACCACCTACATATTTACATGTATAATGTTGAACTCAGCAGCGGAAAAAACTTAAACAAAACACACACAACACACAACAGAAACAAGCATAAAAAACACAGTTTTAACGTGGTTCACCCAACCAATCTGGGCTACGTCCACCTAACAAGGCATCGGCAATCTCATTAATCAACTGCAGAAATACAATAGCAGAGTTTCTCATCTGCTCAGCTCTTCCTCACTACACATTCCTCATCATGCTCACTTGCCTCTACGAGCTTACATTTTATAGCTGTGAATGGCAACAGACTCATAAATTCTCTCACAACAAATATAGGATGCATTAACTCCTCATCAGAAATTGATGGAGCCAATGTAGCAACAAATCCTATTGTTGTCACCTACATGAGATTTTCTCCAAAAATAATAAAAAATAAATCTCAACAATCTCCACCTTGACAAAAATTAGCCTGATACCCTGTTCCATTATTATTATTATCTTTTCTGCAAGCCAAGAGAAGCCAGAAACCATCGTAGCTTCTCTAACAAAACTAGTTTCGTGAACATGTCTGCACATTTTTCCTTTGTATGCACCTTTTCAAGAGAGACTCCCCTTTCAGTGATAACTTGTCTTACAAAATGGTACTTGATAGGTATATGCTTTGATTTACTATGATAGGGCGGATTCCTAGCCAAGTGAATTGCACTTTGACTATCACAAAATAACTTGATGTTGTCCGGCAACCTACCAAACTCACCAAAAAAACCTTTCAACCAAACTGCTTCTTTGCAAGCATGTGAAGCAGCTATGTATTCTGCTTCTGTAGTGGATAAAGCAACAATGTTCTATAGCTTTGACATCTAGCTAATAGCTCCACCTGCAAGAGTAAAGACATACCCTGAAGTCGACCTTCTCTTATCCAAATCACCTGCAAAATCGGAATCAACATATCCACAAACAAATTCACTACTCCTGTTATAAGTGATATAATAATCACTTGTGCCTCTCAGATACCAAAGCACCCATTTCACTGCTGACCAGTGTTATTTTCCTGGATTTGCCATATACCTGCTGACAACCCCAACTGCATGTGAAATATCTGTTTGAGTAAAAACCATGGCATACATCAAAAAACCTACTACATTGGCATATGGAATTCGAGACATATATTCCTTTTCTTCATTAGTGTTAGGACATAAACTTGAAGAAAGCTTAAAATGGGAAGCAAAAGGGACTGAAACAGGCTTCACATTGTTCATACCAAACCTTAAGAGTATCTTCTCAATATACTTCTGTTGTGATAGCCACAGCTTACCATTGCTCCTGTCTCTGAAAATCTCCATGCCCAAAATCTGTCTTGCTGCTCCTAGATCTTTCATATCAAACGTCCTAGCCATCTGAGCCTTTAACCTGTTGATCTTTGTTATGCTTTTGCTTGCTAAAATCATATCGTCAACATACAACACTAAGATAATGAACATGCCATTACTTAATTTCTTAAAGTAAACACAATGATCATATTCACTTCTTATATAATTTTGACTCATCATGAAAGAATCAAATTTCTTGTACCATTGTCGAGGCGAATGCTTCAGACCATACAATGATTTCTTGAGCCTGCAGACAAATTTCTTGTTGCGATTTTGAACAAACCCTTTCGGTTGTTCCATGTAAATCTCCTCATCTAAATCTCCATGTAAAAATGCAGTTTTAACATCTAGTTGCTGTAATTCTAAATCAAGTAAAGCAACTAATGCTAACACAATTCGAATTGAAACAATTTTTACAATTGGTGAAAATATCTCATGAAAGTCAATGCCTGCTTTCTGAGAAAAACCTTTTGCGACCAGTCTCGCTTTGTACCTGTCTTCTGTATCATCAACACCCCTTTTCAATTTGTAAACCCATTTACATCCCACAGTTTTCCTGTCTTTAGGAAGTTCCACCAGATCCCATGTGGCATTCTTGTCTAATGCCTTCATCTCGTCCTTCATAGCCTCTTTCCACTTACCACTGTTTGAACCTTCTATAGCTTCCTGATAGCACAAAGGTTCATCATCATTAGCAGTTAAAGCAACTGAAGTAACATAATCATCATACCTTTTAGGAAGACGTCTGATTCTCGTAGACCTCCTTAAAGATGTTTTTGGTACTTCCCCAATTTGCTGATTATTTTCTGTAGGAACTTCTTCATGATCAGCATTTGAAACACGTTCATGATCTGCATCTGAAACTTGTTCATGATCTGAATTTGAAACTTGTTCATCTAGACTGTTATCAGTATTTGAACTGGTTTCAAATTGAATGTGTTGAAGCTTAGGTGCATTATCCTGTTTCAATTTATCATCTACATCTGGATTTTCAAGTGAAGATTCATTAAATTTAACATCTCTTTTAATGATGATCTTGTGAGTAGTAGCATCCCACAACCTGTATCCCTTAGTGCCATCACCATATCCAACAAAGATATATCTTTTTTATTTAGGATCTAATTTATAACGCTGATTTTTCATAACTAGAGCATATGCATCACAACCAAAAACTTTCATTTTAGAATAATCACATGGATAACCTTTCCATACCTCTTAAGAAATTTTGCATCCTATTGCAGTTTATGGTGATCGATTTACCAAGTAACAAGCTGTAGAAACCGCTTCTGTCCACAATTCCTTTTGCAAATTGGCGTTACTAAGCATACTTCTTGATCTCTCTAAAACATTCTTGTTCATGAGTTCAAGATTGTTATTTTAAAATTGATCCCAAAATTACCTGCTCTTTTTTCATGCTCTGCCCTCCTTCCGCGTTCAGCCTGATTCAGGGTTTCTGGGCGCCTCTCTGTTCACCCTTGTGGCTGTTGCGCCTAGCGCACAGCCCTGCGATTCTCTTTGCCGACCATGGTGCCCAGCGGGGGCTCCGTCCCCCCTCCCATTTCGCCTCCAGAAGTTCTGGCGTTTCGAGCAATGGTTGCAGCTGGTCTGAAACGAGCTCGAAATGCGTTTCAGAAGAAGTTCATAAAGAAGTTGGAAACGATCCCTACTGTGGCTCTTCCAGAAGAAGAGACTTGCAAAGCGGCATTGAACCTGTCCAAAAGAGGCCTTATTGGCCAGTTCACGGGCCTATGGCCCTCTCCCAAATCTGTAGAAGACTAGACACAAAGAAACTGGGTACCTCTGATCAAAGAGGGAGTTAAAAGTTACTTTGTTGGCAAAGGATTCTTTGTTTTTGTCTTCGAAAATCCTGATGACAGAAGCTTAATATTCAGGAATGGCCCATATTTCATGGGTCCACAGGGATTGTATTTGAACAAATGGTCCCCAGATTTTGACCCTTCCCAGGATGTCCCATCTGCGGTTCCTGTTTGGGTGAGGCTCCCTCACCTGCCCCTCCACTGCTGGAACCAAAAAACCCTGGAGATTATCGGAAATGCGCTGGGAAAATACATAGATCAAGCTGCAAGGAAAGACCAGTTCTCTTGTGCGCGTATCTGCGTCGAAGTTGATCTCGAGGAGGGGTTACCGGAAGCTATAAATCTCACTATCGCTGGGTGGACACATGTGCAGGAGCTGGACTATGAGCAGCTTCCTTTCAAATGTAGACATTGTCATGAGCATGGGTACTTTGCCAAGCACTATAAGAAAAAGGCTGAGGAGCAACCAGAAAAGCAAAAGGGGGATCAATGGACTCTAGTCCAGAAAACCGTTCACCCAAAAAAAGGAGCAGGCAATGGTAACTCGACAAGGGTTCCAAGCAGCCCCAAGCCAAATCAAGATGAAGAAGCAACCCAAAAAGGAACAGCAAGTGCTCAGAACAATACAGCAGGATCAGATCAGGAAAACATAGTGGAGGCAGAAACTACTCCCCCAAGCAAGGACGGAGGAGAAGCTATTCAGCTCGAATCCACCCAAGACATCCCACCCAACCTCTCATATGCAGATGTCACAAAGAACAAAGTAGTAGCAAGCTAAGAATCCTCAGAGGATGAAACCTTTGAGCTCCCCTCTAAGAAAGCAGGAAGGAAATCTCGGAAGGAAAAGAGAGAAGAAGAGGCTGAAAGACTCAAAACCCAAGGTAGTCAGGCTACAATAGAAATGTCCATAGGACGTAATACCAGACCGAGGCCTACAAAGGGAGGCCCCACCCCCCTACAAAGTAAGTAATGAAGCTAGTCTCTTGGAATTGCAGAGGACTGGGGAATCCCTCAAAAATATAAGCAGTCAAGGACCTCTTGAAGGTAGAACCCTCAGACATCCTCATGCTCCAAGAGACCAAGATAGAAGGGCATGCTCTTCTAGAGATCAGTAAGACAAGGTGGAATAAATGTTCAGGAAAGGCAGTCAGTGCAAGGGGCACCGCTGGAGGGTTGGCAATGCTCTGGTCAGATAGCACCTTCCATCTTCTCAATTCTCATGAATCCCAGCACTGGATCTACACGGAGCTTAAGCACAATGCTAGTAAGTTGATCATTTCCCTTTTCAATCTTTATGTTCCGGTCAATTACACTGAAAAAAGAAGCTGTTGGAACTCCCTAACTATTTTTCTAGAGCAACTCTCTCCAAACAATATTATCATAGCGGGTGATCTAAATATAGTTATGAAAGCTAAAGAAAAAATGGGAGGCTCCTGCTCTAGAGACCCAATGTTGGCCGCTGTGGAGGAGCTCTCCCAGATCTGGGATCTCTTAGACTTTACTCCAGTCAGCGGTCTTTTCACTTGGACGAATAACCGGGTTGGTTCGGACCACATCTCTGCCCGCCTGGACCGATTCCTTGTTCAAAGCTCCCTTATGATGAATAAAAAGCTCATCACCACAAAGATCTTGCCAAAATTGACCTCGAACCACAAGACAATTCAGCTCCTAGTTGAAAATGAAGAAGATCTAGGACCCATCCCATTTCGTTTCTCCCCTCTTTGGATCGAGAGAGAAGGCTTCATGGAGACTGTGAAAGCTGCCTGGGCAAAATCCTTCTCTGGTTCTGTTGGCTTTGTCTGGGAACAAAAATTGAAGGCCACTAAATATGCGCTGAAGGAGTGGATAAAAAATCCAGAACCCACGCCCACCAATCAAATAAAAGATGGTGTACATAAATTACAGACCCTCCAAACTGATATGGAAAAAAAATATATTACAATAGACCTCTTGGAGAAGGAAGTTAAAGCACAATTAACCACTTACCAATCATTCCGAGTTGAAGAAGAATACTGGAGAATTAAGTCAAGAAGTCTGTGGTTAAAGGCGGGTGATCGGAACACCTACTTTTTCCATCGACAATACAGAGAAAGGCTGTCCCGGAATCATATATCTGAAATCAAAACTTTGGAGGGTCACGTTTGCAAAGGATATAAACAGGTCAAAGATGTTGTTGAAGCACATTACATAAATCTCTTCAACGCTGGTAATCAAGTCAATGAAGAGGAAACGGAGGACTTTCTCTCAAATATCCCTTTACTTGTCAACCATGAGGATAACGTAGCTCTTTGCAGTCCTATTTCTGAAGAGGAAATTATAAAAATTATCTGGTCTATGGAGGCTGATAAAGCCCCCGGACCCGACGGTTTTTCAATCCATTTTTACAAGTCTTGATGGGATATTATTAAAGCCGATCTTCTTAAAATGTTAAGAGCCTTCTTGAAGAAAGCCAAGATAGGTGGAGGCACCAACTCTACCTACCTAGCTTTAGTTCCAAAAGACACTAATCCTGAATCTTTTGCAAGATTTAGGCCAATTTCGCTGTGCAATGCATCTTACAAAATCATAGCCAAACTATTATCAAATCGAATTAAGCCCCTGCTCAAAAAATTGATCTCCAACTCTCAAGGCGGATTTGTGGAAGGCAGGCATATTATGGACAACGTCATTCAAGTTCAAGAAACTATTCATTCAAGCAAGCAGCGAAGAGAGAAAGGTATGCTGATTAAACTGGATATGGAAAATGCTTTCGATAGAGTTCATCGATTGTTCCTCTACAAATTTCTCCTCGCCTTTGGTTTCTCTCTTCAATTTGTCCAGCTCTTAAAAGCCTGCAATGAAAATCCCTAGATAGCTCCTCTCATCAATGGTCGTACAACCAATTTCTTCCAAGCTCGGAGAGGCATCAGGCAGGGGTGCCCTCTTTCCCCCTTCCTTTGCATCCTCATGGTGGATTCCCTCAGTAGGAAACTCTCAGCTGAAAGACTTGCTGGTTCCCTCCCGGGCCTCAGACCTTCCTCCGGCTCAGCCCCTCTGAACCATGCTCTTTTTGCGGATGACTCCCTATTCATTGGGGGGGCTTCTATTAGAATTGCGACAACCTTTGACTCTGTTCTGAGAAGCTACTGCAGGGTCTCTGGCGCTCTCGTCAATAATAGTAAGAGTGAATTTTTCAGCTGGAACATTGATCAACAAGAGATCGACCACATAGCTAATCTCCTCGGTTTCAAAGGTCATGCCCAATGGGAAAGATTCAAGTACCTAGGACTTCCTATCTCCTTTGGAGTGAACAAGAGGTCCCTCTGGAATGACATCATCAGCAAGATTAAAACTAAAATCACTGCATGGGGGGGCTATTGGCTTACAAAGGGCGGAAAAGTCATTCTTATCAAATCGCAGCTGTCTTCTCTTCCCATTTATCAAGCAGCCTTTCTCCTTGCCCAAAAGAATGTAACAGATGTGATTTCTAATCTCCTAAGGGATTTCCTCTGGCAAGGAGGGAAAGGCAATGACAAAAAGATACATTTAGTTAATTGAGACATTATAAAGAGGCCGATTGCAGAGGGTGGTTTGCAAATTCGAGATCCTTCCCTTGTAAATATTGCGCTGGGTGGAAAGATTTTATGGAGGATGATTCAAGATCCCTCTCATCCTGTCAGTATTATCTTAAGGACAAAGTACGTAGATAATGTTTCCCTCAGGAATATGTATCTCGATAGCTCTGTCAATAGCACGCAGGTATGTGGGCTCTGTTGCAAAAGCAGCAAACAGTTTAAAAAATTCATGTACAGGATCCCTGGAAATGGAAAGCGCACCGACCTGTGGAATGATCGCATAATGGGACGTGAACCTCTGGCAGACAACGTTGAGATTGCAGATCTCAGAAATTGGCTCGAGAGAGCAGGGGTAAATTGTGTTTCCGATCTGTCAATTTGGGACGAGAGTGGCGAATGGGTTGGATGGGACTTTCACGGAGTCCCAGCTCGCTTATCAGCTCAACTGACCTTGCTCGAAGACCAGCTTGAGGACGCGGCTCCAGACAACAGGTTTATGAAGGATCGATGGGGATGGGGGCAGTCTAGAGTTTACACAACTGCAGCGGCCTTCAGAGCTCTTTAGGGATCAAAGATCAGCAATTACCCTCCCGCCTTCTGGCATCAGATCTGGGAGCCTCTAGCAGTTCCAAAGATTAATTTTTTCTTCTAGACCTTGGCACACAATAAACTACTTACATGAGATAATCTTGCTAAAAGGAAGATCGCAGGCCCTCATAGATGTGCACTCTGCAGATGTAATCTCGAAACTGCCCAACATCTTTTCCTGGACTGTCTCTTCGCCAAAGAGGTTTGGGATATAACACTCCACGACTTTCAGATTTCGGTTACTTCTCAATCCTCTGTCGCTGAACTTTTCACCTCTTGGAATTCAATCTATCCACAAAGCATCCCCCCTAAGTCGTTCTGGCACAAGGTCTGGATTGCCCTCCCTAAATTTGTTTGTTGGCAGCTCTGGCTGGCCCGTAACCAACAGATCTTTAAATAAATACATCATACACCTATTCAAGTTGCAGCAAAGGAAAAATCTCTCCTTTTGGAAGCCGCGCAACAGAAGTACTTCAAAGAAGACCCTCTACTCACGCCTGTTGAAAAGAGGTGGCTTGCCCTTAAGCCTCATCCTCAAAAGTACCTCCTCACCCCTCAAGAAGCCAACTCGGATTGGAGGAAAAGAGAGCCAGATGACAGCTTCCAAATTTGGTGGAAATCCCAAAAATTAAATACCATCTTCTTTGACGGGGCGTCCAAAGGGAATCCCGGCGCTGCTGGAGCAGGAGGGGAAATATATTCCCTGGATGGGTCTCTCAGTGATTCGTTTTGCTGGGGCCTTGGACGGAAAACCAACAATCAAGCTGAGATTCTCGGGCTTCTCAAAGCTTGTCATATTGCTAGAGGAAAAGGTATCAAGGTTATTCAAGTCTTCGGAGATTCAGAGATTTTAATTAAAAAGCTAATCAAAGATGATCTTTTCAACAATGTCGGTCTCAACAAATGCTTGGGCAGATTGAAAAGAGTCATATCTGATTTTGATTCGTGTAAGTTTTATCATATCCTTAGAGACTCCAACAGTGTAGCTGACTGGATGGCGAACAAGGGAAGCTCCCTTATGAAAGGGATGCTCATTGTAAATGGGGTAAGCACCTTCCAAATACACTGAAAATGTAATTTATCCTAAGCAGAAATCGAAGGATAGCAGCTATGTATTAGGGGTTGCCTTGGCAAATACCCACCCCCTTTTTTCTTAGATAAATAAAATATCATAACCGTTACAGTTAAAAAAAATATATTCTTTTTCATGTGTTCAACAACTCCATTTTGCTGAGGAGTATATACAGTGGTTTTATGTCTTTCGATCCCAACGTCCTTGCAATAATTATCAAATTCCTTTTAAGTAAACTCACCACCATTGTCAGTTCTTAAACATTTAATGGTTCTTCCAGTGATGTTTTCAACTAATGCTCTAAACTGTTTGAAAACTGTGAATACATCAGACTTCTTCTTTAACATGTAGACCCACACTTTTCTAGAGAAATCATCAATAAAAGATACAAAATAGAGATACAAAATATTGACGATCCTCCATATGGGGTTGTGATATGGACCCCGAACATCGGAATGGATATATTGATTCCATACTAGTATGTTCGAGTTTTAAACACGCGCTTTGTTCCCAAACGGACAATGCTTCTTAATCTAACCAGAAGAATTTTACGCTTTAAAGGTAACACGATCAGATAAAATTTTTAATCCTCTTTCGCTCATATGGCCCAACCTTTGATGCCATAAATGAATAGAATTACTGTCATTTTCAGATACTGTAGAAGCATGATCTGACTCTGTTCTTCCTTCTAACTGAAAAATATTTCCAACCTTCTTTGCTTTCATTACTAGTAAAATTCCTTTATAAACTTTCATTACTCCACCTTGAATAAAGGTTTTATATCCATTAGTGTCTAGTAATCCTAGTGAAATGAGGTTTTTTCTTAGTTCAGGTACGTGTCTTACATCAGTTAGAATTTTATTTGTCCCATCAAACATTTTAATCTGGATGCTTCCAATTCCCACAATATTACATGAGGCATCATTTCCCATGTAAACAACTCCATCATTGATTGATTTATAAGTTTTAAACCACTCTCTATGAATGCACATGTGATTTGACGCACCAGAATCTAACAACCAATGTTGATCATGATTAGACAAACTAACTGATAACACTTCATCACTCATACCTGAAATGGATGCCGAACCTGTATCTGTTGTGTTTTCTTCTTTATTTTTTGTCGAAGAGTCTCCTTTGGATGTTTGTTGTCTCTTCCAACAGTCCTTCTTCAAGTTTCCCAATTTGCCACAAAACCAACACTTTACCTTACTCTTCTTCCCTTTTGATTTTTAACGCGAGTTTTTGTGCTTACTGAAGCGTCTTTCTTTAGAACGACCTCTAACCATAATTGCTTCTGATGTAGAGGTTTCTGAATTTGACCTCTTCCTTGTTTCTTCGGACAACAAAGCTCAAAAACATCATCAAATTCAAGGGTTTCTGATGAACTAAGACTTATAGAAGTAACAAAATGATCCCATGACTCGGGCAACGAGCATAATAAAGTTATAGCTTTATCTTCTGATTCAAATTTTACTTCTATACTTTCTAACTGCACCAGGAGAGTATTAAAGGTATTCAGATGATCAGTTATCGTCGTACCTTCTTTCATGCGCAAGCTGTACAACTGTCGCTTCAGAAGAATCCTATTGGTTAAGGATTTTGTCATGTACAGCTTTTCAAGCTTTGTCCACAAACCAGCAGCAGTTTTCTCTGACACGATGTTAAACAAAACATCATCCGCCAAACACAGTCGAATGCCGCTCAGTGCTATTTCATCCAACTCACTCCATTCATCATCTGTCATGGTGTAAGACTGTTTGGCTTTTCCCAACAGCGCCTTCGCCATGCCTTGTTGCACGAGTAGATCATACATCTTCACTTTCCAGATCTCGAAGTTGTTTTTTCCATTGAACTTCTCGATCTCAAACCGGGGACTTTGTGTTTTTTGCCATGTTTAGTAGCGCGTGTCACAAAATCTCCAATTGCAACTTTTTAATAAATGAAGTTTTTTTTTAATATTTTAATCAAAAATGATTTTGATTAAAAAATGCCCTTTCCTTAATGAATGCCCTTCACCTATACAATGGATTTTCCTTTAATACCATGTGCAAATGTCATTTAAAAAAAAATACAAATCAATTTCTAGTGGGCCACCCTTAACATATCTATGGAAATTTATATGTATTGATTTTGCATATCGATTTTCAAATACAAAGCCCTTTAATAAATTGATTTTAAAAAACATGAGCAGAAAATCGATTTTTAAATTGGCAAATCGATTTTTAAAACACTACAATAAAAAATCTATTTTAAATGGCAATTGAATACCATTTCAATACAATGTAGAAATCAATTTAACTTTAAAACCACCACTCAAATCGATTTATATAAATCGATGTTAAAAACTTCAATGCAAATTGATTTTAATAGGCGATATATCAAGCTTTATGCCGTTGTCATTAAATTCAGTTGATTAATGGCATACATACCTCACATATCTGCAACGTGCTGTCGTCATCCTCTCTATGAATTGCATTCGGTGAAATCCTGTAGAACATATCGTAGACCTCGGAAGAGAGATACCACGGAATGGGATTCAGGCGTTCATCGATGACAAGCAAGGCCAAGGCCTCAAACGCAGAGTGAACAGACTTTTCTAAACTCTGTTTTATGTACACAGCTTTGGGCAATCGACCACCATTGACTGAACGTTGTCAGCGCACAACTCCAGCGCTGAACTTCTTCCAAAAATCGGCTTCTGCACAGGAACAATGCTGATCAACCTCCAATCTTTATGCAATTTAAACAGCGGCTCTGGTCACAGTCTTCCACGGACCAGTTAAATGCAAATATCAATTCGACAGCTCAACAGTACCCTCTGATACCAATTGTTGAACTCAGCAGCGGAAAAAACTTAAACAAAACACATAGAACACACAACAGAAACAAGCATAAAAAACACAGTTTTAACGTGGTTCACCCAACCAATCTGGGCTACGTCCACCTAACAGGGCATCGGAAATCTCATTAATCAACAACAGAAATACAATAGCAGAGTTTCTCATATGCTCATCTCTTCATCACTACACATTCCTCATCATGCTCACTTGCCTCTACGGGCTTACATTTTATAGCTGTGAATGGCAACAAACTCATAAATTCTTTCACAACAAATATAGGATGCATTAAATCCTCATCAGAAATTGATGGAGCCAATGTAGCAACAAATCCTATTGTTGTCACCTACATGAGATTTTCTCCAAAAATAATAAAAAAGAAATCTCAACATATAATAAATCCCTTACATATATATTATGGCAACCAATTGTCAATATTTTATGTTTTTCTATGCAAAATCACTAAAAAAGTGGGTGAACATGCAAATGACATTTTTTGTGATATATTACATGAACTATGAAAATGACCTTTTTTGTGATATATTGCATGAACTATAAATGATGAAAATAAATGTCACTCATCACTTTATCTAGTTTATCTTGTGCTTAAAATATAAACTTACCATTCCATAGGTGAAAATATAAAAAAAATCCCAGTAGAAAAACCATTAATGAAAATGATCCCAAATAATAAGTCAAAAATCTCTTCATCTCAACATGATTTCTCAATATTACTTATATTTCTTTTATTGATGATTATGGATTTGATGCACCCTAAACTTTAATGATAAAAATAAGAAAGAAAAACATCCTCTAACCATATTTCCACTCCTTACACATAAATTTTAATATTAAATATGCATTAACCTTTGTCATAATAATAATGAATATAAAAAATGCAATATGAAAAAATATAATTCACTACAACTCTAACAAACTTTATATATTTTACACGAAATAAAGTTGTTTTATTTCAAACTAATTTTCAAGTCGTTTACATGTATTTTCTTATACTTATTCAATAATTTGTGCAATACATTCAAGTTTCTAATATCCCTTTGGAAAAATTCAACTCGCTCAGTTGATCTGGCGGGAGCCCGAAAACTGGTTGCTAACTCGCTCAATTGATCTAGCGGGAGCCCGAAAGTTGGTTGCTACTCGCTCAATTGATCTGGCAGGAGCCCAAAAACTAGTTTCTACTCGCTCAATTGATCTGGCGGGAACCCATAACTAAAGGGGAAAACTGGATAGCAACGTTGAGATTTCCATAAGCCACACGTGGAGATTGCCATAAGTTGTTGTCTGGTGAAAGCCCATAATCAAAGGGGGAAACTGGAGAGCATCATGGAGATTGCCATGGTGGGAGCCCTTCACCATAATCAAAGGGGGAAACTGGAGAGCATTGTGGAGATTTCCATGGCGGGAGCCCATAACCAAACGAGATTTCCATTAGCCACAGTAACTATTGTCCGGTGGGAGACCATAACCAAAGGTGAAAAACTGGAGAGCAGGGTGGAGATTGCCATAAGCCACAGTAAATTTTGTGTCGAGCAGCGTGGAGATTTCCAGGAGCCACAGTAATTTTTGTCCCTCGTCATCTTAACATAGCTAGTGCGGCTGCAGGATTTTCTCTCATTTTCTCTCAGCATCCATTATGTGCAGAGTCTGGAACGAAGTGCTCAAGCAAAAAAATCCAAAGCTCAGGTTCGGTGCTCTCCTCCTTTCTCTCGTTTGTCACTTTTCAAACATGTTAAACACTTAAATATTTCTAAATGTATGGATTAGTTGTAGGACCGAGATCTCCAGTGCCTCCAAATTCCTTAAAACCTAGTTAAGGAACCCTGACCAACCACATGAATAAATTTCAAATCTAGGGTTTGTAGGGTTTGTCAATAAATGTACTCTTTTGGAGGATGTTTCCACTTCCATACCCAATTTGCAAGATTTAGGTATTAAGGCCTTGAATATGGTTTGTAAAAGCTTAGCCCAATTTATAGCGGGAAAATCCTTAATTTTTCCTACTGGTTCTCCTTCTCAGACCTTGACTACACTCTGTAGTCTTGTACGCAGCTCCTCAATAGTTTTCCACATGGAATATATTCAAATTCCGCAATCCTCTGTTGCTCCAGAGGCACTCTAATTTCAAGATATTTTCCAGCTTTGCTCCAAAGGCTCTCTAATTTCAGGATATTTTCCAGCTGGTCCAGAGGCTCTCTAATTTCATGGTATTTTTTCAACTCCGTTATCTTCAGTTGGTCTAGCAAGTTCCCTATTAGCTTCAAGTGTTGTGCTAACTGACGAAAGTTATTTTTATGCATTCACGTAGTGCTGGCTACTTTGACGATCAAAGCAATCAGCTTCACGGTGTCAAGTCCAGTCAACTGCGCCACGTTCGTGAGCTCCTCCACATTCTTCGATTGTAGTAACGCTCTCATGATGGCGATGAAGAAATCCTCCCAACAAGATATACACACTCTGAGTAATACACATTCTGTATTGGTTGCATCATGTATGCCATCCAAATGTCTTTAGTGATTTTTCAACATCCCATCCTGCCCTGTATTACTCACTTGCTTCCTTGTATTGTATTATGCATACTGAAGTGATGGAATTTATGTTTCAAAATCCATCTTTGGAAACACTTTATTAGTTTTAGTAATTATGATCTTGTTAGTTTGATGCTCCATACCTGTTGTCATTTAATTTGTGATGCTTAATAATCCCACTTTGACAATAAATCCAGAAATAAATAAGAATTTGATGCTTAATAATCCCACTTTGACAACAAATTTTAGATATGGGTGATTCATGTACCAAAACTTTGCCATTTTGGAAGCTATCTTTGGGGTGCAAGTCCCTGCGTTGCCAGGATATCATCCTCACTCGTTCTGGTATTAACATTTTTTAGAAATGGCTTTGTGCTTTGTAGGTTTCTTGCTTGTGGTTGTCTTTGTGATGCCTTCTTAAATTAAAGCTTACTAAATGATAGTTGCAGATTCGTTGATGAGAGTTTTATTCCACATTAATTGAAGACATATGTGGTTAATGCTTTGTTTATTGTTCTGTAGCAGAGAAACACTATAGTTGCTAGATGCTCTTTTACATGCCAAAGAATGGTATGCAAGTTTGCATAAGGTTTATTGTATTATTGCATCATCTAAAGACTAAAACAATGTTACCAATGAAATAGGTAACCGCAGTGTTACCTACTTTTTTTTGGTAGCATAAAAAGCACCCGATTTTGAAAAGTGGTGATGCAGAATCACCTCTTTTTTTTTTTAGCACATTTTTGACACTCTAATATTTTTATTTATGAAGTATGAATATTTGTTTTAAAATGTTAGTGATTTTCATGCTAATTTTGAAACGTATTGATGTAGCATCAACTTTTTTTTTTTTTAGAGCGGTGATTTTCATGCTAATTTTGAAACGTATTGATGCAGCATCAACCTTTTTTTTTTAGAGTGGTGATTTTCATGTTGGTAATAAAACACAAAACTTACATAAAAAAATATATAAAAAAACAATATAAAAAACCAATAAAAATGTAAAAAAAAAACAAAATTAACTCGTAAAAATAAAAAATTTAAACAAAAATAAATAAATAAAACAAAAAAAAAAACAAAAATATTCGAAAATTATATCAAAAGAAATGACAAAATTAAAAAAAAAACACATAATTTAAAGAAAAAAAAACAAAAATTAACAAAAAAAATTAAAAAAAAACATCAAAAACATTTTTTTCTAAGTTATTAAAAAAATCCATATAATTAACAAAAAAAAATTTAGAATAGAAAATTTAAAAATAATTTAAATTACAAAATTAAAATTTAGATAAAAAAATAAAATACAAAAAAGAAAAAATTAAATTTAAAAGTTTAAATTAAGAAAATAATAATAATAAGAAAACAAAAATACAAATTTGAAAATTAACAAAAAAAACAAATTTAAAAAAAAAAACAAAATTTAAACTTGAAAAAGAAAATTAAAATAAAATAATTATAATAAAAAAAACTATCATTAAAAAAATAAAAAAAATAAAAACCATGTGCAAATAATTAAAAAACAAATATCCCTAAATTTGTTGTTTTTTTTAAATGAAACAATTTATAAATTTTAAAAATGAAAAACCAAGTAAACTAAAAGATTTAAAAAAAAATTAAATTAAATTAAAATTTAATAAATTTAATGAATAAATTTTAAATTTTAAAAAATAATTAATCTAAAATATTAAATTTAAAAACAAAATTAAAAAAAAAACAAAACAAATTAAAACAAATTAAATTTAAAATAAAAAATTTGAATTAAAAAAAAAAAACAATTTTAAATATTTTGAATTTAAAAAGAAAAAAAAAATCAAATTAAAAAAAAATATTAAAAATAAAAAAAAATAAAAATAAAAGAATTTTTTGATCGTGGTGGCACCGCTAGTCGGCCTCCCGTCCAGGTGGCAACCCCCTGCCCGCCCAGCGGCCGGCCTCCGCCGCCACTTGGGTGGGAGGCCGATTCCGGGAATCGCCCTCCCGCGACGGGAGGCCGATTCCGGGAATCGCCCTCCTGCGGCGGGAGGCCGATTCCTGGAATCGCCCTCCCGCGGCGGGAGGCCGATTCCGGGAATTGCCCTCCCGCGACGAGAGGCCAATTCCGGGAATCGCCCTCCTGCGGCGAGAGGCCGATTCTGGGAATGGCCCTCCCGCGTCCTCAGGCCGATTCCGGGAATCGCCCTCCCGCCGCAGGAGGCCGATTCCGCGAATCACCTTGAGGCCGATTCGGGGAATCGCCCAATTGCCTCAAGGCTGATTCCAGGAATCGCCCTCCCGCGATTCCTGGAATCGGCCTCAGGGCGATTCCTGAAATCGGCCTCCCGCCGTGGGAGGGTGATTCTCGGAATCAGCCTTCTGCCGCTGGAGGGCGATTCTCGGAATCGGCGTCCCGCCTAGCGGCCGGCCTTTGCCGTCACCTGGGCGGGAGGCCGATTGGCAGCGCCACCACAATCAAAAAATTCTTTTTTATTTTAAATTTTTTTTTTTTTTAATTTGATTTTTTTTAATTCAAAAAATTTAAAATTATTTTGTTTTAATTTAATTTTTATATTTGAGATTTAATTTGTTTTAATTTTTTTTGTTTTTTTTGTTTTTTTTTAATTTTTAATTTTTTAATTTTCTTCATTTTTTTTTTCTAAATTTTGTTAATAATTTTTATTAAATTTTGTATTTTTTTATTTATTTAATTGATTTTTTTTTAATTTTTTAATTTTTTTTTATTATTAAATTTTATGTTTAGTTTTTCCATTTAATTTTTTAAAATTTAGTAAATTTTGTATTTTTTATTTATTTGAATTTAATATTTTTTTTTTAATTTTTAATTTTTTTATTATTATTTTTTTAATTACATAATTTTTTTTAATTTTTTTATTTCAATTAAAATTGTGTATTTAAAATTAGATTTTTTTTAAAGTTAAACTTAATATTTTCAAAATAATTTGTTTTTTATTTTATTTTTTATTTAAATTATTTTTTTCAATTTTTCAATTTTATTCAAGAAATGTCCTGATGATGGATCCCCGTTGGGATTCGAAACGTCGACACTCATTTTCTAGCAATGTGGATAATCCGAGAAGTTTTTTAAAAAATATCACCACATGAGTTTAAAAACCAAAATTTTAATTGATTTTTAAAGTTTTTTAACTTTTTATTTTAACAATGTTTTTTTTTTTTTTTCTTTATATTTAAAATTTAATTTTTATTTCAAAATTTATTTGTTTATTCATTTATTTATTAAAATTTAATATTTTTTTAATTTAATTTGTTATTTTAATATTAACAATTTTTTTAAATTTAATAAAGTCTAATATATATATTTTTAATTTAAGCTCATATATATATTTTATTTTTTATAATTTAAATTCAATATATTTTTTAAAATCTATTTGTTTTCTTAATATATATTTATTTAAATTTAATAATTTTATTGTATTTTTTTTTCATTTTTTTTAATTAATTTTTCATTTTTTTACTTTTAATTTGAATAATGTTTTTTTGTTTTTTTTTTTTTTTTTTTAATTTATTAAAATTTAATATATTTCTTTAAATTTAATTTTTTTTTTTTAATTTAATAAACATTTTCTTTTTATTTTTTAAATTTAATTTCTATATTTTATTTTTTATAATTTCTTTCTTTTTTTAACTTGTTTTTCTTTTTAATTTAATATTTTTATTTTGTTTTTATTTTTATTTTTTTATTTCTATATATTTTGAAATTTTAGTCTTTAAATTCTTTAAATTTTTAATTTTTAATTTTTTTCTTAAATTTTATGTTTTTTTAATGTTTGAATTAAAATTAAAATTTTGTTTTTATTTTAATTTTTTTATTCCTATATATTTTTAAATTTTAAGCTTTAAAATGTTTTTATTTTTTAAATTTATTTTTTTTCTTAAATTTTAGGTTTTTTTTAATGTTTGAATTTTAAAAATTAAAAAATGTTATTTTTATTTTTAAAAATGTCAAAAATATGACAATTTTTTTTTTTGGTTATTCCGGCGTCAACTGGTTTTGTTTTGAGGGAGTTTTTTCAATCATTTTTTCAAGAAACAATTTTGTTTTTAGCATAATTTTATAAATGTTGAAATTTGACCTTCAAAAAAAACCAAGTTCATTCTGGAATACACTTTTTTTGTTTTTGGGGTGTTTTTTCATGTTTTTTGAGTCTTTTTGGGCTAGAGTTCCCGTTTTGAGGTCAGGTTACCTATTTCATCGGTAACAGTGTTCTAATAGATTTCAAACTTTAAATACATGCAACTTGCAAGCAATTCATCAAATATTAGACTAAGCATTTAAAGGGTACAAGAGATAAAAAGGATTTCTAGATTATCCAAGTTACCATATCTATGGAGACATTTTGGGAACAAGGCCAAGGGGACGTTAATTTCCAAGTTATTTTTACACGCATTAGTAACTTACGAAACAAATGGTAGATATAGTTTACCAAATATTCTAATGATGCAAGGTATGCTACATCTGTCTTAAGTTTTAACTATCAGCGCTTACAGTTTTCCATAGTTACATAATGTTAGTTATGTGTGTGAGATTCAAGATATTGTGATATGCTTCAGAAAATAAATATTTGATATTCAGGGGCTTGATATTAGAGCTAGGGAAATCAAAAGTTGCCCGATTCATCTAAACAACATCCACAAAAGGGCTTCTTATCATATTTATAGAGTTTTGTTTTGTAAATGGTTATCTTTATTGAGTTTGTTCTTTTTGTATTATTTTGAATTGATCGGGACTAATATTATATTTTGAATTGGTCAGAATGCTTTCTCTGTGGTATGCTAAATATATTTCATCTACATGTCTGTCTTTTGCAGCAAAATCTTTGGAGCTATTTTTACAAGACCTCTGTGATCGTACATACGAAATAACTCTTCAGACGGGTGCTAAGACTGTGAGTGCTTCACATTTGTAAGTTTCTTATCCCCATGTTGATATATTGTCTTGCCATGTTGATAAGTGCTGAAAGTAGTCTGCAAGGTTTTCTACCTTTCTTTCAAGGCAAACAAAGAAGACTTCACTGCATTTTATTCCTACAGGGATCTGTCTATTTTATTTTTCCTTAAACCATGATTATGCATAGCTTCTTTTTGTGGTTTACTAGTCACATTCTATAAATAATTTGATAAATCCTTTTAAGCTATTGGCTACAGATTATATTAAAATATGGTTTATACTATGTATATATACTAATATTTTTCTTTTTTGTTAATGGTTGGCAGGAAACAATGTGTGCAGAGGTACACTGTTTTTGATTTCTTACGAGAGATAGTGAACAAGGTCCCAGACATGGGGGGTTCAGATGCTGCTACTAGTGAAGAGAGGAATGGTGGGCGGAGGAGGTAAATATAGATATGTTCGTCCTGGTGAATGCAAAGAGGTCTAGGAAAATTTGCACATTTTGAAAAATTACAAGAGATCAGATATACTTGACCTTTTCTTGTAATGACTATGTGTTTTCATTTTCTTCGGAAAAGCTCACGAAGGAGATGAAAATGAGAGTGATGAGGATGAAGTTAAGAGGGCCACGATGGTAATTACCTACTTAGTGTTTTTATAAAACATTTTTTCTTTGCAAGGAATGGAATTATCCATATGTGTTGCTATTTGTCTTTTCTATGCTTCTAAATTCTCAATTTTCTTTGGGTTCTGAAACAGTAATTGCTAGCTATTTGGCCTTTTCTAAAATAGGGTGCACACCATGGAAGCGGATGAGGACGGGGAAGAAGAGGTAGAGGCAAAGGATCAAGAGGTGGGTAAAGTGGGAGAAATGGCATTACAGTTGAGAAGTTTGAGGATGAAGACGTAGATTTGTCATCTCAGCACAGTGAGAAATAGTAGAAAGTTTCGGAAATTTTTACTGATGTTAACACTGAGACAAGAGAGACCAAGGTAGCAGTGAATTTGGGGAGCACTCCTGTGGTAAGAGACTTTGATCTTAACATGGAGCTGGATGAGAGTGGGGCTGTTGCAAGCATGCCAATACAACCTTCTGTCAAACTGGAACACGATCCTAGTGACATTGCAAATGTGCATGTTGTTAAAGAGGCTGATGAATTTCCTAGTGATGGTCCAATTGTGCAACCTCCTATTAAACAGGAAGAGCAATATCCTAATTGGTCTCATTCTGATGTAGATAATGTAGTCCTAGATTCAATATAGTTTCATGTGCACTCAGATATAATTGTTGATCAGGATGAAGATGATTATGACAACGAGGATGGATAGTGTGTTATTAAGTGGGGATCTATTTTTTGCCATAGTTTTAGCAAGGTTGCAGTGTAGAAATTTGGCAATCTTTCACATGCAGCATATATTAACATCATAGCCTCACTGTCTGTCAAAGAAAGGGCACTAAAAGATCTCACCAACTGTAATGGGTTTTTGTACATACTATTTTGCAAGGAGGGTAAGAAATCCTTATTGATTTGAACGCTTATTTTTTAGGCATTGAATAATTCAGCCAAGTGGAGTTCTTTCAATATTTGTTATCTCTCTGGATGGTTGTCTCATGTGCTCAAAGGAAGGATCTTGTATTCACCTTTCGGTCACTAAAGAATTTACAACCAGCTAGGTGGTCTTTTTCTCTTTACTTCCCTTGTATGGTTGAGTACATCCACAGGTGCCCAAATAGAAATATTGCTATATAAAAATTATAGTTATATGCATATCATGGATAATTTCTTGTCAAATGTCTTTTGATGCTTCCCAGTTGCAACGTGATAGGAATTTTCATCCCATTTCCATGTGCCCAATTAATAATATGTCTTCTTGTTGCTTTGCGAGTTTTACAAGTCTCATGTGAAATATTTTTCCAGAGGTTGCAAAAATGGTGTTTTGTTTTGGGTGATTCTACAGAAGCTGGAAATGTCATTTGCTATTTTTTGTAAAAGAGGTGTAATCGAAGTTATTTCCTTTTGTTGTTCGTAGCACCGCCTACTACATTTCAATGGCGGATAAGTTTCTCAGCCTTCTAAATTGTTTGCAAAATCTCATGGACATGCACTGAAGTTCTGATGGTGCATGTGAGCATAAACGAAGGTGGTTCTTCTCTGTTTCACTCATCTTAGTTATGTTATTCTAAAGTTGATGGTTCTACTTTTTTGACTTGAACTAGCTATATTGGTCATGGGTTAGAATTATTGTTTGGGACCATTCTAATTTGGTTGATTCTAAGGAGAACTTGAGGCAACAAGTGATCAAGAGAAGGAAACATATTGCATTATGCTGCAAAGTGATGAACAACAGGCAAGTGAAACGATAACAAGTTAGGAAATGGCTGTGGCCATGGGTGACTGTAAAATGGAGCTGTAACATAAATATGCAAAGTAAATCAATAAAATTTAGGAGTAAAGTTAGCATTAAAAGTTAGTAGGAGTAAAGTTAGCATTAAAAGTTAGTAAATTTTGTGTTAATCAGGATTTGTAGGACTAAAATGAATAGTACAGGAGTAAGTTAACATTTAAAATTGGAACAAAATCCCACCATATGGATCATGCCACTTTAGTCATCACACAGATAACAACCAGAGTCTTGATAGGGCCCAGAAGGCATGATACAAGTGATGTCAGTGCCATATTGAGCAGAGATGCATTCAATCACGTTAAACCCAGAGAATTGCGCCTTAAAGCTAGCTCCCAAACCATCTTTTGTCTCGCCAAGGTTATTCATGTACGGGTTTATACACAATACACAAACCCCATCTCCATGCATATGACAGCAGTAGAGTAATATTAATGTGGAACAAAATCCCACCAAAAGGAATGCCACTTTAGTGATAGCTTGTAAATTTGTAATAGATCACATATAGAAGAGCCACAAGCCAAAGAGGATCCACAAGGCATAGCACCATTATCAATAGCGCTGTCAGTACTAGAGTGAGCGAGGATGCTATGACATCAGTCTAGGGATTTGCACCCCAAAGCCAACTTCTGCATTAGCAAGGCTTTTGTTGTGGGTGATGCTTCATAGGCCTCCTTTGTCTTACTCTAGTTATCCATTTTGGATTATTCAAACAAACATATGGTAAGAATAGAGCTAGTACTAAGGTGGAACAAAATCTTACCACAGGGATGTGTCAATTTAGTAGTAGATTGTAATACATCACATAGATAAAAGCCACAAGACAAAGAGGGCTTACAAGGAACACCACTGATACCACTAGGGATGTTTGTGCTGGAGGGACAGGATGCTATTACTTGGCCTTGACATTCCTTCCGATTGATGTAGCATAGTGGAACTTCTCTCAATTGTTTGATAATGTTGGAATTTGAGTTTGATAGTGTGGAAGTTTGGACTTATTTGCTTATGTTAAAATATTGGAAATTCCTTGTCATAATGGTAGGCAGCTATGAAAATGCAAATTTTTGTATAAATTCATTTTTTTAAATGTTAGAATTATATGTATATAGTTGCACCTACTATCATATTCTTGCATCCAAAATTGCACAATGAACAAATCATATTTCTCCTCAATCTTTTGTAGGGGTAAAGTTGCTTCATCTTATGCTAAATTCCCCTCTGTGCTTCTATCTATTACATCTTTATGCTGTTACTCTGTCTCATTTTCTTCTGCTCAAGATGCTTCTCGCTTGATTTTTTTTGTCAAACCGTTGACTCCACTTTGCTTCCAATCTTGCTCAATGTCCTATACTGTTTTGTGGCTTGCCTCTTTGGCACTGTTTTGCTTCATATTCTGCCTACTTGCATCCATTGGCATCTTATCATTCTCACAATATTGCTTTATGTTCATAGTACAATTGCTCTCCATGCATATGACTGGGGTAGAGTAATAATAATGTGGAACAAAATCCCACCAAAAGGAATTCCACTTTAGTGATAGCTTGTAAATTTGTAATAGATCACATATAGAAGAGCCACAAGCCAAAGAGGATCCACAAGGCATAGCGCCATTATCAATAGTGTTGTCAGTACTAGAGTGAGGGAGGATGCTATGACATCAACCTGGGGACTTGCACCCCAAATCCAACTTCTGCATTAGGAAGGCTTTTGTTGTGGGTGATGCATCATAGGCCTCCTTTGTCTTAACTAGTTGTCCATGTGGGATTATTCAAACAAACATATGGTAAGAATAGAGATAGTATTAATGTGGAACAAAATATTACGACAGGGATATGCCAATTTAGTAGTAGATCGTAATACATCACAGATAACAACCACAAGATAAACATGGCTTACAAGGAACACCACTGATACCACTAGGGATGTTTGTGCTAGAGTGATAGGATGCTATTACATGGCCTTGACATTCCTTCCGATTGATGTAGCATGGTGGAAGTTTGGAACTTCTCTCAATTGTTTGATAATGTTGGAATTTGAGTTTGACAGTGTGGAAGTTTGGACTTAATTGCTTGTATTAAAAGATTGGAAATTCCTTGTTATAATGATAGGGAGGTACAAAAATGCAATTTTTTTCATAAATTCATTTTTTTAAAGGGCAGAATTATATTTATATACTTGCACATACTATCATATTCTTGCATCCGAAATTGCACAATAAAGATTGGAAATTCCTTGTTATAATGATAGGCAGGTACGAAAATGCAAATTTTTCCATAAATTCATTTTTTTAAAGGGAAAAATTATATGTATATAGTTGCACATACTATCATATTCTTGCATCCAAAATTGCACAATGAACAAATTATATTTCTCCTCAATATTTTGTAGGGGTAAAGTTGCTTCATCTTCTGCTAAATTCCCCTGTGCTTTTACCTATTTTATCTTTATGCTGTTACTCTTTCTCATTTTCTTCTGCTCAAGATGCTTCGTGCTTGATGTATTTTGTCAAACCGTTGACTCCATTTTTCTTCCAATCTTGCTCAATGTCCTGTAATGTTTTGTGGCTTGCCTCTTTGGCACTGTTTTGCTTCCCATTATGCCTAGTTGCATCCATTGGCATTTTATCATCCTCACAATATTGCTTTATGTTCATAGTACAATTGCTCCCTGATCTTCTCCACAATCAAATGTTAATACCAAATACCAAAATTGAAAAGGTTAAAATATATATATTTTTTTGTAAATGGTAAAATACAGAAGAAACATACTAGCAGACAGACAACTGCCATGTTCCACAAGAGTTGGGTTCCCCCCTCCCAAATACCATCCAATAGGTCCAGTGGAGCAAGCATGGTTTGTACCAGGTGATTTCTCCCTTCAGTCTCTGATGTTAGGAGCAATGGGTTCTCTCATTCTTGTGACAACCATCCCTGGTATCATAGAAATGGGTTTTTTTAGTATAGGTCACTCCCCAAAGGACATTGTCTGCCAATGCATTGGTCTTCTCACAGTGCTTGAGGAGTCTGATGGTGAGCTTGCTTCTCGTCACCTTCACTCACCCTTGGCTGCAAGCTCCAGCAGGAATTGACATCCTCTCTCTCTCTCTCTCACTCTAATGTGACCACCCTCCCTGCTATCATAGCTCGGCACCCTCACGTAGCTGTCACAGAGCAAAAATGGAAATAGCTCTGCAACAGCTACGTGAGTCCTTAATGGATTCATGCCCGAAAAGCAGGTGAGGCAATTGAATGAATATGATTGTTCTGAGTTATTTCCCTCGTGTGAAACAAAATTATACAAACCCCAAGAGAGGTATTTCGTTTACTTTCATTTTCCCATTTGCATTTTAATGTTTCAGAAATCAATTTAGATTTCTCATCTCCAATTCATAGTTCTTGCAATCGTTTTGTCTGTTCTTTCTTTAGGTTTCTGAGTTCTGTGTATTAGGTTTGTTTCTATTGAATTCTGAGCGTGTAAATGGCTTCATATGCTTCTTATTATGGCAGAGGATTCCCTAACCAGGGTTTTGGTCAGTCTTTGTGGGATTACAATGCTTTGAAGAACATGAAAAAGATCAGCCCTGTCGTGCAGAGTCATCTGAAAAAGGTTTATTTGTCGCTTAGATGTGCCCTGGTAACAACAAATATCGGGGTTTATTTACATATTATGCTAAATATTGGCGGCCTCCTCACAGGGCTTGCTTGCATTGGTTATGTAATCAGGCTCCTATACGTCCCTTCTAACTCGAACAATGAGGTAAGTTCTTTAATTATTTGATCATGTAGGCCATTCTGTTGAATTTTTATTTTGAATATAGATTAGGCAGAGAGTTCCAGCTCATTAGCAAAGCTCAAACAACAGAGCCCAAACCCCAATAGCGTCCAGGCTTCTTTTCATTATAAATTTGAAAATTATATAATGTATAAAGAACATTGTTTTTCAGAAAGCTAAATCCTGTCGTATACTCACTCCATAATCCTAGTCGTGCAGATTTGTATACTCACCACATTCCTGCAACAAAGTCGGTTGAGTGGGGAGGAGAAATGTTTGTTTGGATAAGGTGGTCATATTATAATTCTGCTTTCAATAATGGTGCTACATTACATTGGTCAAAACATTTTTCATTTTTGGTGGGAATAGTGTGTAAGATTATCCTTTTAGTTCTTGGCACACACAGTTCTCTGGCCTTATCCACATTTTAGTTCTTGGCACACACAGTTCTCCAGCCTTATCCACAGCCAGCGTGTTAAGTGTTTGTTTGAAGTCCGGGGTTAGGTTCATTATTTAGCTTTGCTTATCTTTCCCACACTTGCAATAATCTCTACTCTTTGTATTTTACTGGATTTTGGTACACCCATTCTGTACATTTAGATTAGATTGTGTTATTAAGCTCGGATTGGGGATTAGCAACATAGTTCTCCCGCCTTATCCACATTTTAGTTCTTGGCACACACAGTTCTCCAGCGTTATCCACAGCCAGCGTGTTAAGTGGTTTTTTGAAGTCCAAGGTTAGGTTCATTATTTAGCTTTGCTTATCTTTCCCACATTTTCAATAATCTCTACTCTTTGTATTTTACTAGATTTTGCTACACCCATTCTGTACATTTAGATCAAATTGTGTTATTAAGCTCAGATTGGGGATCAATTTTTTTTTTTAGAGATCATGGCTGCCACTATTAGAATACTTGTGGGTGCTCAGGGGAATTCATTCTTGAGAAAGAAAAATGGAGAGAAGAAAAATTCGGCAGACAGGAGGAATGTAACTGTGATGGCTTCTGTTGCTTTCCCTGGGATGAAAGAGGAGTATGAGACTCTGAGATTGAGTCATGGGGCTACAGAAAAAGATGTCAAGAGTACCTACATACACCTAATTTTTGATCTGGATTCTTTTATATTTTGTACCATTTCTTATTTTTATTAAGATGGAATACTTTTTGGCAGGCCCCGAGTTTGTATATGGAGTTTTTAGCCAATTATTTGGCAGAGTTGACACTCATGGAATGCAGTTTTCTCCAACACCTACCATCCTTTATAGCAGCTTCAATTGTATTTCTATCTCGATTGACTCTTGATTTTCTAACACATCCATGGGTATTGTCTACTCCCTGAAGTTTACTATTATACTGTTTTGTGTTGGCTTTTATGTGCGGGCATAAATTTGTAGATTTTTTGTTATGCAGAATCCAACTTTGGCGCATTATACAGGATACAAGGCATCGCATCTTAAGGACTGTGTAATGGCAATCTATAATGTACAAATGAATCGAAAATCTAGTACATTGGTTGCAATAAGGGAAAAATATCAACAACACATGGTACGCTTTCATATATCTTGTTTGGGAATATAATGGTTTTTTTAATCCAACCTCTAAAAGCTACGAGGATTACATGAACACAGCTGGTTACTCTTATTAAAGGTTTATATATGTTTTATTGTTTTCCATGACAGTTCAAATGTGTAGCAAGCTTTCCTCCACCTCCTTTTATTGCTGAAAGGTTCTTTGAAGACACTCCAAACTAAGCTATCCGTCATTGGTTGTGCACAAGTGTTTTGTTGAAGCTTGTTTGGAAGCACAATCTCATGTAATAGTTGTAACTGAATCTAGAGTCTTTTAGTTCTGGCTGGTTAATTTCCATTTAAATGTGTCAATTTGTTTAGGTTGTTGGTGCCCATAGTTTTGGTGCTCATATTTTAACTCAACAACTTACTAGTCTACTAGGCAATGGGGTGCTTGCAGGTATTTGCATGTGTTAGTTTTGAGCACTCGAAGGGAAATTCCCATTTATCAAATTGTATCATATTTCTGGGAAATTATCTACGTGGATACCAGATGATGAGTCAATGTGGTCATGGATTGATAATTAACATGATTTTGTACAGAGAATAATCGTTAAGGTTTTTTATTTTTATTTTTTATGTTTGTTTTGTGTAAATATTTATTAAAATTTTAATCCTCATTTGTTGGTTTAAATCCTTTTTGGGTTATTTGGATCTTGTACTATTTCACAAATTTTAATTATTTTTTTCTTAAAAAATGTTGTTTACTTCTGCGTCAATGAGACCTTTCCTTACACTAATAAGTGCATCAATTATGCCATTATGTGTTGAACATTTTTTAAAAATCAATGCCTATTATACAATTTCAAGTATTGTCATAAATCCTCACATAATTCTTTAAAGGGTGCTAGCTCATTGGAAGAGCACCTGCCATGCAGGAGGTTGGTGGTTCGATTCCACTGTACCCTAACATGAATTATTCAAAGATATTGTTGATTTTTTTAATTAAATTTTTTATATTGATTTATTTTAATGGTGAGATATTTTTCTGGATTCATTGTTTTATATTGTCTCTACAGAGACAATAGATAATATTAAAGACATTGTCTCCATAAAGACAATATGTCTTTAATTCCAACTATTGTCTTTGGAGATACAAAATTGAAATTGTCTCAAGTTAAGACAAATTACCTAGAAATTGTCTTAAAACCCTCCTTTGTGTTGTAGTGCAACTATTGTCTCTGGAGAGACAAAAATGAAATTGTCTCGAGAGAGACAAAAATGATTGTGTTATATATTGTCTTTATAGAGACAATATTTTAAGACAATTTAATTTTAAGACGATTTAATTTGAGACACCCGCTTAAAGACAATATTTAAGACAATACACAATTTTTCTTTTGTCTCAAATTAAGACAATTTACCCAAAAATTGTCTTAAATATTGTCTTAAAACCCCCCTTTATGTTGTAGTGGTGCAATGAGGTCACCAATTACCTGCCAAAATACGATAAGAAAATTTCTTGTTGCTCATGAAAAGTGATTAAATCTATCACAACATCCATCTTCATAAAATAATTTCTTTTTGCTCATGAAAAGCGATTAAATCTATCACAACATCTTCATAAATATATACGCAACTCCTAATTATTACCTGCACAGTTACGCCAGAATAATTACAAGGTCTTGTAAATGAAACTGGAGCTACCACATATTTTCATTTTGGTATATTGATTGTAGACACTTGAGTAGAAGAACAAGCCGCATTCCAGGCTACCAGAAAAGCCTGGATATAGCGCATACAACAACACATGCTCATCAAATTGTCAAAACCCATATACCCATGTTCTCATCATCAAATTGTCAAAACCCATATACCCATGTACTCATCATCAAATTGTGAAAACCGTTATACCCATGTACTCATTATAATAGCGCATACAAGAACACATGATCATCAAACTGTCAAAACCCATAAATACCCATGTCATTATCATTCATTAATTGATCACTTCATTGTTGATATAACTCAACCCCTGAGTCCTCACCTTGCTATTTGTTGGAATTTATGAAAATTCCAGAACAAACTACAGAGAGAATAAAAATCTCCTCTTTAACACAGAGAAAAATTAAAAATTTCTTGCTGGAGACAGAGTTTCAACACACAACAATACTTCTATTCATTAACAAAAAAAAAATATTGTAACACTTCCTCAACAGAGGGCTTACAAAATATTTAAACTGCTTCAAATGCAGTGCTAAAACAACTTTGTGTCTCTCTTAATAAAAACACTCTGTTCTTCAAAATAACACTGTTGTGTTTTTTTTTTCGCACTCTGATGTGCTTACAAAATAAAACATAAAACTGTCTATTACGAATGCCTCTCGGGCTTTTCGCTTTTTATATGACACAACATATAACATAAAAAAAAAACTAAACTATATGATTCCCTTTTCAGGCCCACCATTACAAAATGTATATAATATACATTACCCAAGGTTTAAACAAACCTTTCGCGCAATTTGTGAAATACATTACAATGTAAAACATTTAAAACCTTGTGTCACGCGATAAACCAAAACAATACACTGCCGGATTTGAAAGGAGATTAAAACAAATTACATGAATGCATTTCGTGTAACAAAAATGTGTTCAGTGACATCAGCACTTGAACATGCGATGGATTATCCAATCCAACACATAAAACCTCATCGGGTCCGGTTTTGGCCTGCTGATGCAAGCACGAAATGTAATGCGAAATGGCTTTATCAAATCCGCCTTAAAATGATCATCGGGTCCAGACCTTTGACAAAAAAAATGGGTCAAATAAAAAAACTTCGATTCCGATTGAAGCACGGACCTGTGATCAAATTTTAATTGTACCATATAACATAGATCGGGTCCGTGACATAACAAAACAAATGGGCCATTCGAAAATGTTCCGATGCCGACGGTTAATCGGACCCGAGTTCAACTTTTAACTGTGGCCTATAATATAGATCAGGTCCGGTTCTCATATAGCAATCGGGCCATAACTTAAAACACTTCCGATGTGATGGTCGCATCGGGACATGTCGTCGGAACATAACACAAAGGGCTGTCAAACAAAATACCTCCGATGCGATTCAAACTTGCGAGTGAATATAATAAAGCTGCATGGTCTTGTGGGACCACACCACCCGCGGTCCTTGGCATAAGGTGGAGGGCGATTGTTATATATAATATAACATGCGATTGAGATGAATGCATCGCATCCTCCAACATAAAAAAGACACTGAATTTTGTGGGGGCCACGGGGTTTTAAAATAAAAACCCGCGTTCAACAAAAATGCTATGTTTCTATTTTAACACTCTGTTTTGAAATACAAAGTACCGCAGAAAAAAAACGAACTGATTGTTCTCAAAATTAGAAGGTGGTCCTGTGTCCTGGATTTTAGTCAATTTCAGCAAGTGGCTCTGAGTACATAATCCTGGAGAAAAAAAATTGAAAGCGGCTCTGCACAGGGACAGTTGAAAGTAACATTTCAACACTCCCCCTTACTTTCAACTACTGGGTTATCAATCATACCCAGAATTTTCCTCAAAAACTCAAAACTCGTTTGCCCCAATGGCTTGGTCAGAATGTCTGCAAACTACTCCTAAGTTCTGCAGTGTTCCAAAACAATTTATCCATTGTTTACCAACTCCATGATGTAATGAAACTTTGTGTCAATGTGTTTCGTTCTCTTTTGAAACACATAATTCTTAGATAATGCAATAGCTGAGCAATTGTCACAAAAAATCACAGTTCCTTTTGCTTGCTCTTGGCACAAACTTCTTAGCATCCTCCTCATCCAAATTTCTTGACACACTGTTGCTGTAGCTGCCAAATATTCTGCCTCTGCTGTAGATAACGCTACAATAGGCTATTTTTTATAAGCCCAAGGAATGGCTCCTGAACCCATGTGAAAATCATAACTGGATGTGCTTTTCCGGTCATCAACACTCCCAGCCCAATCACTGTCAGTGTATCCAATTAAATCTGAACATTTTGAAGCAGTATATAAAATGCCATTCCTTTTGGTTCCTTTAACATACCTCAGAATTCTCTTTGCTGCTTGCCAATGTGCTTCCTTTGGCTTCTCCATGAATCTGGAAATCAAACTAACAACATGCATTATATTGGGCCTAGTTGCAGTCAAATACATGAGACTGCCAACTATGCTCTTGTACAAGCTAGGATCAAAATCCTTGCTGCTGTCCTCTCTACTGAGTTTTAATCCCATCACTGTGGGAGTGATTGCTGCTTTGCTCTCCTATATATTAAATCTTTCCAGCACTTAATTAACATATTTTTCCTGTGAGATAAAAATCTCATTTTCATCTTGTTTTACTTCTATTCCTAAGAAGTATCTCAACAAACCTATGTCATTCATTTCAAATTCTTCTTTCATGACTGTTTTAAAATTTTCAAAAAGGTAATCATCATTACCTGTGAAAATAAAAGCATCAACATATAAAACAACAATTAGCATTTTTCCATCTTTTTATTTAATGTAAAGGGTGGGTTCTCCCTCACATTTTTCAAATCCATTTTCCAGTAGATAGGAATCTATCCTACTGTACCACGCTCTTGGCACTTGCTTCAGCCCATAAAGAGATTTCTTCAACTTGCACACTTTGTGCTCTTGGCCTTTCCTTTCGTAGCCCAGAGGTTGTTCAATGTAAACCTCTTCCATTAACACTCCATTTAGGAATGCTGACTTCACGTCCATTTGGTAAAATTTCCACTTGTTTTGTGCTGCTATGGATACCACTGCTCTGACAATTTCCATTCTAGCAACTGGTGCGAAAGTTTCCTCATAGTCTATCCCATGCTTCTGCTTATATCCTTTGACAATAAGTCTTGCCTTGTGTCTTTCTATTTTTCCTTCAGCATTACTCTTGGTCTTGTAGACCCATTTAACTCCAATGAAATCTTTACCTTTTGGGAGTTCAACCAAATCCCATGTTTTGTTACTTTCTATGGCATTAATCTCCTCATCCATGGCTTCTATCCATTTCCTATCTTTAATAGCTTCTTCAAAGTGGATAGGATCATCAACATGACAATATAAAGCAAACAAAGCGTTCATACGTTCATTTGCTGCCTCTTGTTCATAAATCTCATTCAAATGTTTGAAATTCTTACCTATTTCATTAGGTGTACAAGTGCTTGAAGAAGCACTTGAATTTCCTCCTTGTGGTGTGCTTGGAGAAGAACTTTCATTTCTCCTCAAGTGTGTCTCTTGCTGCCCTTGTGTTGGTGCTGTTGTTTGGGGATGTATTTCAGCCAAATCATCATCATTTTCATCATGAGATAAACAGTGTTTAACATTCATTGTTTTCTCTATGCTTCCATCCCAAGCTTCCTCCTCAATGAACTGAACATCTCTTCTCACAATAAACTTCTTGGTGGATGGGTTGTACAACCTATAAGCTTTGGATTCCTCACTGTATCCAATGAAAATAAATTTCTCCCCCTTGCTGTCCAACTTCTTCCTTCGCTGATCTGGAATGTGTGCATAAGCCACACATCTAAAAACTTTCATGTGTGTGACACCTTGCTTTGTGCCACTCCATGCCTCTTTCGGCACTTTGTTCATGACTGCTTTTGTAGGGCATCTATTCAAGATGTACGTTGCACAATGTACAGCCTCAGCCCAATAATCATTAGGCAAATGCTTTGCCTTTAACATACTCCTTACCATGTCCATTATTGTTCTATTCTTCCTTTTGGCAACTCCATTTTGTTGCGGAGTATATCTAGTTGTAAACTGCTTATGAATCCCATTTTCTCCACAAAAACATAGAAAATATTTAGAGATATACTCACCTCCTCTATTAGTCCTTATGACTTTGATATGTAGCCCACTTTGGTTCTCAACAAGTGCTTTGAAATTGCAGAATCTTTCAAACACTTCACTTTTATTTTTCAAAAAGTAAACCCAAGTTTTTCTAGTAAAATCATCAATAAATGTTAACATATAATGACTGCTAGCAAGAGATGGAGTTTGCATCGGTCCACACAAATCTGAGTGGACAATCTCTAAGGGTGTTTTTTCCCTTATGCTTTTCCTAGAAGGAAAACTTTCTCTGTGTTGTTTCTCCAAGATACAACCTTCACAAAGGTTGTCTGGTTTCTCAATCAATGGCAAACCTCTTACCATTCCTTTTCTATTCAACAAGTTAAGACCTCCAAAGTTGAGATGCCCAAATCTCAAGTGCCACAACCAACTGTCATATTTTGGTTCGCTTTGGAAAGCCTCTTGTGTCACTGCTGCTACTTCGTTTTCATTCTTCAAATCTGCTCTCATCCTAAGAGGGAACATCTTGTTCCTTGTCATCTTCAATTCAACAATACATTGTTTGTTGGGTGGTTTATCCATGATGATGCAAACATCATCCTCAAAGAAAACATTGTACCCATTTTGAACAAGTTGTCCAATACTTAAGAGGTTACATTTCATTCCTGGAATATAATAGACATCTGCTATGGATTTCTTTTCAGCTTTCCTTGTTAAAACATTTACATCTCATTTTCCCATAACAGAAACTTTACTATCAGTCCCTAGTGGGACTTGTGACTTCACACTCTCATCTAACATAGAAAACATGGCTATGTTTCCTATCATATGGTTACTGCAACCGGAGTCTAAAAACCATAAATCTTCACTCTTTTCCTCAGCCATATTACAAGCTAAAAACAGTTTATCTTGGATGATATTTTCTCTAGTAAAATTTGCATTTGTTCTATTACCCATATCATGTTGCTTCTTTCTACATTCATTTTCATAATGTCCATATTTTTTACAATAGTGACATTGGACGTTTGGTTTATCATACCTTTGTCCTTGAGCATGTTGTTGACCACTTTGCTGGCTGCTGCCTTGGCCTTGGTTCTGATTTGGATTGTTGCCCCTTCCTTGAGCATTTGCTGGACTGTTTCTTCCACTTATGTTTTGGCTTCTGCCTCTTCCTCTCTTGTTTCCTCTGCCTTGCCCTCTTCCTCTTCCAAAGGAAATTTGGGTCTTACAGGCATTCTCTAGAGATGAGTTTTCATTTCTACCAAATCTCTGCTCATGTGTCATCAGTGATGCATGTAGCTCATCAACTGAAAATTTTGTGAGATGCTTGGTCTCTTCTATGGTGGTGACAATCACATCAAACCTTGAGGGTAGCCTCCTCAAGAGTTTCTCCACAATCCTCCTTTATTCAAGAGTCTCTCCATGAGACCTTATCTGTGTCACCATTCCAATCACATGTGTGAAGAATGAGTCAATGTTATCTGACTCCTTCATGCAGAGAGTCTTAAAGTCTCTCCTCAACAACTGTAGTTTTGTTGTCTTCACTTTCACCATGCCTTAATAGGCTGTCTTGAGAGTTTTCCATGCTTCTTTGGATCTCTTAGCTGCTGCTATCCTTAGAAACACACTCTCATGCACTGCTTGATACAAAAAGTAGAGGACTCTTGAATCCTTCTCCTTATTTCTCTTCATCAGTTCCTTCTCTGCCTGAGTTAAATCATCAAACTCATTTTCATCTACTAGCTCTTCAAAGCCATCCTAAACAAGTTCCCAGAAGTCTTGGGAAGCAAACAGGGCTCTCATGGTTATTGCCCAGTAGTCATAGTTTTTCCCATTAAATTGTGGGAGTTGAGTATTTCCAATACCCATGCTAGTGCTGGCTCCAACCATTCTTGCACTCTTAACTATGCTTCAAAATACTTGACTGTGTTTTTAAAACAACTAACTGTCTTCAAAAGTAACACAAAAAAAATGACTTCAGAAATAACTTGGATTCTTCTTTACTGAGTCTTCACTCTGCTGGAGAAGCTGCTACAACAAGAACTCTTTCCTTCAGCTTCTTTGACACCTTCAAAGAGCTCGGACTAGCTTCGATACCATGTTGGAATTTATGAAAATTCCAGAAAAAACTACTGAGAGAATAAACCTCTCATCTTTAACACAGAGAAAAATTAAAAATTTCTTGCTGAAGACAGAGTTTCAGCACACAACAATACTTCTATTCATTAACAAAAAAAAACTGTTGTAATACTTCCTCAACAGAGGGCTTACAAAATATTTAGACTGCTTCAAACGCAGTGCTAAAACAACTCTCTGTCTCTCTTAAGAAAAACACTATGTTCTTCAAAATAAAACTGCTGTGTTTTTTTTTTCGCACTCTGCTATGCTTACAAAATAAAACATAACACTATCTATTACAAATGCCTCTCGGGCTTTTCGCTTTTTATATGACACAGCATATAACATAAAATAAAATAAAAACTATATGATGCCCTTTTCGGGCCCACCATTACAAAATGTATATAATATACATTACCCAAGGTTTAAACAAACCTTTCGTGCAATTTGTGAAATACATTACAATGTAAAACATTTAAAACCTTATGTCGCACGATAAACCAAAACAATACACTACCGGAATTGAAAGTAGATTAAACCAAATTACATGAATGCATTTTGCGTAACAAAAATGGGTTGAGTGACGTCAGCGCTTAAACACGCGATGGATTATCCAATCCAACACATAAAACCTCATCGGGTCTGGTTTTGGCCTGCTGACGCAAGCGCAAAATGTAACGCGAAACAACTTTATCAAATCCGCCTTAAAATGATCATCGGGTTCGGACCTTTGACAAAACAAATCGTTCAAATAAAAAAACTCCGATTCCGATTCAAGGGTGGACCCGCGATCAAATTTTAATTGTGCCATATAACATAGATCGGGTTCGTGACATAACAAAACAAACGGGCCATTTGAAAAAGTTCTGATGCCGATGGTTAATCGGACTCGAGTTCAACTTTTAACTGCGGCCTATAATATAGATCGGGTCTAGTTCTCATATAGCAATCGGGCCATAACTTAAAACACTTTCGATGCGATGGTCGCATCGGGCCATGCCGTTGGAACATAACACAAAGGGCTGTCAAATAAAATAACTCCGATACGATTCAAACTTGCGACTGAATATAATAAAGCCGCGTGGTCTTATGGGACCACACCACCCGCGGTCCTTGGCATAAGGCAGAGGGCAACTGTTATATATAATATAACATGTGATTGCGATGAGTGCATCGCATCCTCCAACATCAACAAGACACTAAATTTTGTGGGGACCAGGGGGTTTTAAAATAAAAACCCGAGTTCAACAAAAATGCTCTGTTTCTATTTTACCACTCTGTTTTGAAATATAGAGTACGGTAGAAAAAAAATGAACTGACTGTTCTCAAAATTAGAAGGCAGTCCTGTGTGTAGGCTTTTAGACAATTTCAGCAAGTGGCTCTGAGTACATAATCCTGGAGAAAAAAACAGAGATAGTTGAAAGTAACATTTCAACACTATTGTCTGTGATGCCATCACCTTTTGCACCATACTGTTGAACATTAAACGTGTATCACTGGAATAGGAATTGCCTCCTAGTTTACCTAAAGGAATGTGTATTGAACTCGCTCCTAGAAACACCGAAGAGCCTGTGAAACTCACAGCCAATATAAAGAGAAGAAACTTCATCTTCAATATTAAAATAAATAAAATGCAAAAAAAATGAATGTGAATGCAATCGACTGCCTTTTCAGCGAAAAAGCAGTCGACTGCCTCTTCACCAAGACCGACACTCGAACGCTGAGTTTCAGCAGAGCTCTTGATTTCAGGTTGAAACCCCACTCCTTTATATACAACGATTCTGGAATTCCCTCAACCAATGTCATAAATCCCTTTTCTAATTTTATTATATTTAATTGATTTATTATTTTCCACAGCCTTTGCATTAACGGCACTCATAACTAATTACTCGCTGAATATAGATTTACACCACAGATACAGGGATTCGATTCGTAAATAAGTTAAATAATTGTCAATCAGTTTTCCAGTGATCGAGATTTTTTATACAAGTCTGTAAACACGCCCGTTGAGCACTTCCGTTCCATATGCCAACTTAATACTCTAAAATTGAGAATTTGTTGTTACATCACTCGCTGATATTGGTTGGTATTCATGGTATTAATTACACATTTCCTTAATCGCTTTAATTACCAAGTATTTTTCATCATTCTCCTCTCATTAAATGACTACATCACTAGTCTATACGTGCTTCTACCAACATAGATAGCATGTATCCCAATGCCAATAACAAAACCCAAATAATGTTAGAAACCAACCTGGGATATGAATAAAAATAACCCAAAACTCCAAAAATATTTCCTAAAAGAAAATGCATCAGTGACAAAATCATTAAATCCATAATTATCATATTCTATTTTAGGTGTAGCAATTGTATTCAACTTCATAAAATAACAACTCTTCTATCAATAACACCTCTTCTATCAATGAACTTCAAACCTACTCACAAGCAACAAACCCAGAAGGCAAATCCAGAAACCAACTATGAATAGAGAAAACACCAGAGCTGCTATCACATGTTTCATTTAAATATGCATCTATATAATATCGTCAATCACAATTGGTTACTAATAGATATTCTCCTCATTTCCATGTTCGCTAATTATTCACCAAGTTCATGTTTCATTTAAATATATATCCATATAATATCATCAATCACAATACACCAGAACATCAAGTGGAAAATATCCCAAAATACCTCATCCTTGAAGGTCTTGGTGCCATAGAGGAAGAATTGTTAGCTGACATGGTTGTCATCCATGGCTCAACCAAATAATGGTGTAAGGTTGGGGTTTTATTAATGGAAAAGGTACTCCTCTTTAGGGTCCTATGGCTCTTTTTGTTTGGATATTTTTGTTTGTGATTCTAGCACTAGTTTTTTTGTTTGGATATTTTTGTTTGTGATCCTAGCATTACGTTTTTTGTTTGGATATTTTTTTTTGTGATTGTAGCATTAGATTCCGCATCAAGGTCCACTTTCATTTGTTCTATTTTTATACTTATGAATACACTAAGAGGTGGGGGTGATGAATCAATATATTTGTATATTTTAATAATTATTTACAATAAACAAAATTTCGAACCATTTAACAATAAATTATATAAAAAATACATAGGAACATAAGATGTATGTGGAAAATAATAAAGGGGAAAAACCACAAAAGTCATTGTGGGCTCCAACCTATATTCAGATCAAATTTATTGGCACCAACCAAAAGACACCCATCCCCTCATTTGTTCACACCAACCTATTTTGTATAACAAATCTCTCTTTTATTCATTTTCAACTTCATATTCACAAGCTTTCCAACTAAACTATAGTTATGAAAACTTCTCAATATCTACTCCAACTTGATCATGCACTACTCACACTATATTCAAATGTCATCTTAGCTAGATATTCAACTGTAACTTAGATATACAATCCGCCCTGTTTTTTTCTTCTATTTACCAACTCTAATATTTCCCTACTAGTTCCTTACGCACGCCCCCTTCTACTCTCATGTTAGATGCAACTAAATTTCCACTTAAATCTATATTCAAATATGCTCGAGTCTTTCCCTTTGACCCGCATGATCAATCAACACACTCAATATATTTCTCTCTACTACATGGTATTCTTAGGTTTCCTCTATATCAATCTGCTTACACTTCTTTTCTTTGTATATAGTAGCATTCTTCTACTCTCTCCATATTTTCCTTCTTCAGATATACGTCATCACCTTTTCGTATGTACAGACCCCACTAAGCTTCAATGTTTAACTATGTATTTATAGCTTGTAGTATACTTTACCATGGGTGTTGATCTAGGATATTGACCCATACTATTATAGCTTGATTAGGTTACTTTTCTTTCTTTACTAATCCAGTAAGAAATCTCACAGTTTTCTTTTTTCATTTTTTATTTTTGAAATGTAACTTGAATACTCTAAAATTAGGCCAATTTGAATACTCTAAAATTTAGAAGTTGTTGTTACGATATTGGTATTTATGTTATTAATTATATATTTTTTTAATCATTTCTATTAATTATATTTCATTTCAACTATTTTTTTTTCTAAATCACTAAATTTCGCTTTATATAGTATCTGTAACAAGAAGATCACCAATTGACCTACACCCACTAGAAAAAATATAATAAATTTTAATTAAAAAATGAGTGCCTATTAACTAAATTATAATAAATTTTGATTACAAAAAAAAACCAAATGATACCATGAACAAAATCATCACCTATGATACATCATTTCTTTTAAATTTATATCCATCAACACCAACAATATAATCACATATTATACATCTCTAAATTTTGATCCATCCATACGAGGTGCAAAAATCCTCTTTAGATCATGTTTTAAAATCCATCCTTTCCAAACTTATTATATTTTAGTGAGTACTCATATAAGAATTTATTATATTTTAGTTAATAGACATCTAAGGTCAATACATAATTCCATGTCCCTATAATACTAATGTATCCTCCTTATTGTTATGGTTAGTGTAACGCTCTTATTGTTATTTTTGTGACCATGTAGTCCCCATATTTTTATTATTGTGCCCCATAGAAGCCCACCATATATAGAAAGGAGGTTTTGTCATTTGTATGATCCAAGAATTGTTCATTTATGTAATTTAAAGGAGGTTGTCCCCTAAGAGATACTGTTTTCTAAGTAGTTGATCTATATTTTCTTCTATTTTTAAAGGTGATTGCATAACATAATTTTGAAGTTTAATGTTCTTTCGCAATAATAAAATAATTGTAATTTGGATCTTCTTTAATAACAAAATTAATATGATCGTGCTTTGGTGGGAGTAAGAAATTAGTTTTCTATGTAGTACTATTTATTTGATTTTATCCCTCTAACAAAATAAATTAACAATAAATAGATTACTAACTTAAATATTCTGTATAAGAATTTATCACATGTAAGAAAATTTTGTTTAAATAGATAGAGACAACTCCAGCTAGCCGTTGAAAAAAACGACCAGTTTGAGGGGAATGAGAAATTTTATCTATATTCATTTTAAATTTATGTATAATTTATTATAAATTTTGAATATTAAAGGTAGTTCAATTTACATTTACATAACAATAGTGAATATATAGTATTATCACTCCCTATTAACTAAAATATAATATATTTTGATATAATGAATTTTAATAATTATATTAATATAACAAATATATTATAATAATAATAAAATAATATAAAATATTATAATTAATAAACATTTTTTTATTATTATTTGAATAATATTTTAACATTAAATATGAGTAATATTGATATTAATAAATTTATAATAGTAATAACAATTATATATTACTAATACTAAGTATTACTATAATTTATCTCGGTAAAATACTCATAAGATTAATATTAATAATAATATTAGTAGAAGTAATTGTAACAACAATAAATTAACACTTTATATTAATATTAATGTTATTCATAACATTATTAGTAACATTTAATATCTTGGACTATAAAACACATAATATAATATGTCATCTAATAATGTTACAATTAACATTTATATTAATCTGATTAACAAGATAATATTATTATCAACATACATATTATTAATAATAATATTTAAGTAAATAATATTTTAAAAAACATGATCAACCATGAATAACCATGGTCATCAGTCAATATCTCTAATGTTAGAATTGTCGAATATGGTCAACCATGATCAACATGGTTGAATGGTTAACAATTGTCAACCATGCTCATACATGGTCAACCAAGATCAACCACATTCACTAATGCCAACATTAATGTCAATCATGATCAATCAAATTTACTAATCTCAACATTAGTAAGTGTGGCATATAATTGTTGATGGTCAAACCATGGTTGACCATCAACAACCACCGTCACAATGGAAACCATAGGGAAATCATAGTGAACTATAGACAAACCATAGTCAAAATATGGTTACGTATAGTCAAACCATTTCCAAACCATTGTAACCTAAAATCAATCATATCCAACTATGGTTCAACTTAGTCAAATCATGGTAAAACCTTGATCATTCATAGTCAAACAACAATTTAACCGCAATCAACCATGGTTAAGAATAGTCAAACCACAATAAAAACATAGTCAATGATGCTTACTAGTGTTTAGAATGTTTGACTATGTTTGGCTGCATTTGAGGGTCAATACTCTTTAACTTAGGTCAAACATAATTGTCCTTTAATGTTATTGATTAATATTAATAACCAAACATAGTCAAACACATTAGTGAAACATAGTCAAACATATTGAAACCAAGTCAACCAATAGTCAAACATAGTCAACAATAATGGTTAATCAAGATCTATATGGTCCAACCACGATCAATCATTGTCAACCATGTCAAACCATGGTTAGTCATTATCAACTATGTTCAACCTTGGTTAACCATTGTCAACCATGAGCAACCATAGTCAACTAAGTTCAACCATGGCCAATCATGATCAGTGATGTTGAATGAAGGTTAACCATGGTCAACCAAGTTCATCTAAGATCACCATGCTTAGAATGGATGACCAAAGTCAACCATGGTCAATCATTATGTACCATGATAAACTATGGTCAAACAAGATCAACATGGTTAGAATGGTCAAACATGGTTAATCATGGTCAACCCTTATCAACCATGGTCAACTATGATCAACCATGGTCTAATATAATGGTCAAACATGATCAACCATGCTTGACCATGGGAAGCCATGATTAGCAATCATCAACCATGGTCAACCATGGTCAGCCATGGTCATCCAAGATAAACATGGTTGAAAAGATCAACCAAGGTCAACAATGGTCTACCATGGTTGACTTTAATCAACCATGGTCAACCAAGGTCAACAAAGATAAACTAAGGTCAACCATGCTCAATGTTGTAATGAGACAAATATTGTCACAATCTGACATTACAAAAATAACAATGTGATCTGGTTGACTAAGGTCATAGTCTATCCAATGTATCTATGTGAAAAAATTTGTCGCAACATGGCAAACATTCTCACACTATCATAAACATTGTCACACTATGACAGGCATTGTCACAATGTTACATTATATTGCAATTTATACAACGTCGCAAGGTAAATATGTGAATTTGGGTTACACTTTTGTGAGAAATATGCTTGAAATATTCATAATCACACTTTTCTGGCCGAACATAGTTTTTTTTTTTTTTCGGCCGAGTTATTAAAATTAATTCAGACAGACTACTAAAATTAATTCGACCACACTATTATTTCCATTTCCATTAAAAATTACCATTAATTGGATTTTTCGATCGAATTAACAATCCAACCGAAATAATAATTCAGTTGGATTAATAATTCACATGGATTAATAATTTAGCTTGACTCTAGAATAAAAGGGATAAGGGGTTGGCTTACTGTCTTCCATGCAAAAGTAGCGTAGAAGATCACAAGAATACTTGGATTGAGAAAGAGTAATACCTTATTTGGATTGGAATACTTGAAGACCAAGGAAATAATGCTAGTGTCCTAACTCTGTCATTTAAAACTTCTTTTTGAGGCTAGACTTAACATGGTTTATATGGTTGGGATCATTGTGAGTAAGGATAAGATCATCAACATAAATAACAAGGATGATTAAGGACTTACCTACTTTCCTTGTGTAGATAGTGTTGTCGGAATGACATCTAGAAAATCCATTATTTAAGAGAAAGCTATCCATTTTGGCATACCAAGCCTGAGGGGCTTGTTTGAGACCATAGAGAGACTTCTTAAGGTGAAAATCAAGGCTAGATTCATTTTGGATAAAGCGAGGGGGTTGTTCAGTGTAGATTTCTTCATGCAAGTGCCCATGTAGGAAGGTAGATTTAGCATCCATCTCATGGACTTCCCATTTAAAGGAGGCAGCAAGGGAAAGAACAAGGCAAATATAATTCATTTTGACAAAAGGGGAGAAGGTTTCAGTATAGTCAATGCCTTTAACATGTGAAAATCCTTTAGAAACAAGACGAGCTTTATTTTTATCCACTTTTCCATCTGGTCCAAACTTTGTTCTGTAAACACATTTTCATTTGACAAGTTTTCTTCCCTTTGGAAGAGGACCCAAGCTTCACTTCAAAAAATAAGAAAGTAACTTACATCTAGTTTGATTGAGCTCCAGGCTTCTTCTAGAGTTATATTCCTTAAAACCTTAGAAGGAATGTGATTTACTATGTAATTTAACAATTAATTGCTTCTGCCAAAAAAATAAGACTAAGTCCCTTAGATTGAAGCATGCAATTAGCCATTTCTTTTAGAGTGCGATTCTTTCTTTCAACTACACCTTTTTTTTTGTGGAGTATACACAACAATATGTTGCAATTGAATGCCATTCTTGGTGAAAAAGTTGATAAATTTTTTGTTAACATATTCTCTTCCATTGTCAGATATTAACTTAAGAATGTGATGTCCATATTGTTTCTCAAAAAAGGCCTTAAAGGCCAAGAACATGTTAAAAACTTCACTCTGGAGATTTAAGAAGTATACCTAAGTGCGTCTGGAAAAATCATCAATGAAACTTAAGTACTTGTAGCCAGAGAAAGAAACAGTTGGAAGTGGACCACATAAATCATTGTGCACAAGCTGCAGAGGGGTCGAAGCGTGCCAAGAGGCACATTTGTCAAAATTGTCCTAATGATTTTTTTCAAGTACACAACCGGAACAAACACCATCTAGGCAAGATAGCATAGGAAGACTTGTAACCATGTTTTCTTTACATAGAGTTTGAAGAGAGAAATAGTTTAAATGACCAAATCTCTCATGCCAAATTTTGCTCACTTCATCATTATTAGCAATGAAAATGGAGGGAAAACATGATGACCCAAATTTTTTAAACTTATATAACCTTGTGGAATCGTCAACAACGCTAGTAGCTAAAATATGTCTAGGATCTCTTAGGTCCTTAATTACAAAATGATGAGGTGAGAATTCTATGGTTTTCCCTTCACGTGAATGAGTTATATGATAAACAGATAGAAGGTTGCAGGATAAGTTAGTAACACACAATACATCATTAAAATGACCATTATCTAGATGAATGGTTCCATACACTACAACATTAAGAGATATATCATCACCAACATAAATATTTTTGTTGTTACAACCATTTAAAGAAGAGAACATGGCTTTATTTTTTGCCATGTGGTAAGAGGCTCCATAATCAATGAGCCACTCATGAGAATGAGAAGAAGAAGATACATTCAATGCATAACAAGATCTTGATTCTTGACAACCACATGCAAAGAGTGCCATTCCTAAAGGTGAAGTTTAAGAGTTCTCCAAATGAATGTTTTCTTCTTTATTGCCGCTACCAAGGCTTCCATCTTCTTAAAGAATTTTTACTATACGTGGACATCATGATTACAAAAGTTGCAATGCCTATCTGTCTTCTTCCCTTTGTTTTTATTTTCGTTATCAATTTTTTGAGTTTTTTTTTTAGTTTGCGACTGAAATTTCTTAAGACCCTTGTTTGGTTTAAGACCATTATTTTTATGATGTTGCTTCTTAGGATTATTTGGATATGGTTGTTGTTGGGATGCTTACGCTTTCTTAGAAGAGTTTCCAGTATTAATAAGACCAAGGTGTAAGAGTTTTTCTTGTTCTCCTATCAATGAATCACAAAAGGAATCAAAAGAGGGGGGCTTGTAGGTTGTCCCTTGAGAAATGAAGGCTTATCTAGTGGAATGGAAGGTGGAAACAAATATAGAGTATGCAGGGCCTAGCTTAGCAAGAATGGAATAGATAAGACTGCCATCTTCCTTTTTGACTTTACAACCTTCTAAAAGAAGTCTAAGGGTCTTTGATGCAGGACTAGCCTGCAATAACCAGGATCTCCATCACTCATGCATATACAAGTATGCGCTTCAAATAATTACCCAATTCAACTTCAATACACAGCAAGTTTCAACCATTGTTAATCTCAACTAATGTGCAGAAACTTATCTTTCAATTCTTGGCAAACTCAAACAACTTAAATTCACGGAGGCTATCTTCAATAAATGGTTCAAAACCCACAACCCAACCATCTTCTTTTCAAAGGTTTCAATAGCATTAAAATCCCCTTATATAAGTCTTATAAAGACTTATAACAACCGTCAATTTCATTGTTTTATTTTAAAACCCCCAATGCTTCTCATTTAATCATGTGCTCAATTCAACAACCTTCATGCCCTTTCCAAACTCAATAAAATCTGAACTTCTAACTTAATGCAGAAGTAAAATCAAACACTACTCAATCCAATTATTCCATTCACATATGGTTGGATTTTAATTCAAAAGCTTGGCATTTCACTCACTCTTGGCCATTATCTATATGTTTTCCATTTCCCATTAAATTCTAGGTTTAAGCCCAAAATATTCTTCTTGAATCAATTCCACAATCATTTATATATGGGTTTTAGTATCTGATTTCATATACTCAGAATTCAATAAGAGAATGCCCCATCATTCAATTTTAACATTATTTTAATTGAACCAATACCAAATATATAAGTGCGCCCTTCCCATTTCTCTTACCAGCTCTTAAAATTGAATGCCAGAATCTCATATCTTGACATTAACCTTACAGTTAACCTCATGTAACTACCTCAATACTGCTGTTGAGACTTTTCCAGCTTTTAATCTTTCAGCGCCTTTGTTTAATAACTTTGCCATACTTGTTGACTTGTGATCTTTTTCTGCAATTTCAAATGTTAAATTGTTGTCTAATGGCTCACAGTCAGAATTTGGATGTTGTTACCAATGCTGTCATGATTCTGGATTTAGAATAGTGTTAATAGCAAATGGAAATTTGAACATTAAAACTTCATTTACCAAATCGAACATTCTTCAGCGTTGTCCAATTGAATTTATTCGATTACAGACCATCAAGTACTGTTGAAGTTTTCAACCCAATTTAACGCCTCCTCCATCAATCTTTCAAACACTCTACTGCATTTCTTAACATTGTAATTCAATTTGCCAATTAACTTCTGCAATTGCCGTGGATATTACATCCTAATTGTGCGCTGTCTGTAATGTTCAGAACATCGACATCATTTAAATAATATCAGAGTTTGCCTAATTAACAACATCAATTTTCCCAAATTATGTGTAGAGTCATACAAATCGAATTCATTTCTGAACAAATTACGGCAATAGAACTGGTTCAACATACACTACAGCCACCATGCCATTTATACTCAATTCCATCCAACAGCGTTCTCCATCAATCGAACGCTGTTTCATTTATCAATTGACAGGACATAAGATTTGATTCAATTATAAACCTCTGCGTACACTCCAGAAAATGAAAAATGCCGAATTTTACATTGGAAGGAAAGCCGCTCTTTGCTAATGCGTTTACCCACAGCATCGACTCATTAAATTGAATCGATTATTCAGATCGATTTCCCTTTAGATTGTAAAAATCGACTCATTTAATGGCATTAACCTATAAACAACGATTTCTCAACCAAATTATATAAAACAGGCATTCTCCATTTAGAACCCAATTGCAGAAGATATATTCCACTCCAGAAATCAAATTACACAATTCTGAAACCACTTTTTTACATTAACAATGAAAGCACTTACAGACTTTGTCTTTGCTGGATGTGCAACAGTGATGGCCTTACAATTGCCGAAGGCTTACAAGCCTTGGCTGCCCAAGTTTTTTTTTTCTCCTTTCTATTCTACCCTATCTGCCTAATTGCCTTTGAGGCTTTGCTGAATTTATACAATTTTTAAAATGATCTAATTAAATGCTTTATCCCTTCAATTCCTCAACAAACCCCTAAATCTCTCAACATCCCCTAAAAGATAGATTCTTATCCCTAAGACTTAGAAACTAATTCTAACTTAGGCTCCATCATTAATTCTAAATAATCTAGAAACTAATTTCTCACAAATGATTAATTAAAATATAATTAATCACTCAAAATAATATTAATATTTACATTTCTTCAAAACATGAAACCCTCTGGCTTAGACAAAATATAAGGCGTTTTTCTCAGACAAATGCTCCTGCATTAGACTCCCCATGTAAGAAAATTCATGACCACCTGGTCATAAGTCTGGATAATTATTTCCTCCTGGATCCCAAATTTTATTTTGTAATATTTCCTTGCTTATCAATTGCTTTACTGCTGTTGTTATCTGTTGTTGTCCTCCAGGTTTCCATATTTTGTGTTGTAATGCTCCACTTTCTTTGCCTTCAAGATCTGCTACTGTCTTCCTCTTGTTGTCACTCCTTTTCTTTCTTGCTACTGTCTTTCTCTGAGACATTTTCATCATTAACCTCCTTATCAACTCAATTTCTCTATTCAGTATATCCTTTGTCTGCTGATTGTTTCCATCTCTTGATTGCTGAATTCTCATTCTTGCTTGTTCTTCACTTGTTTTGATCGCTTCCTTTTCACCCTTACTGTTGTTTTGCACCTTTTCTGCTGCTGCTAATATAAATGTCGCCTCACATGTTGCTCTAGCTGTCACTATGGATGTTGCTGCCTCCCAGACTTCCTGTCCCTCTGCAACATTCCTTTGCTCATCATCTGCAATTTCTTTCTCTGGTTCTAGCAAACATTTTAGCCCTTTCTCCTCAAGCATTTCATCAACATGCTGCAAATTAACTCCAGCATAATCTCCATCTTCCTCTTCGACAATCTTCAATTGTCTCATCAAGTTTTGCAAACAACGTAGCTTCACCCTCTCATCATGCTTGACTCAAAAATTTCCTTGCAGTCTTCTCTTGGCTATCGAGACACCAACTTTTCCTTGTCACCCATGGTAACAAGCCTCTGCTTATGAGACCTAATTGTCTCATCTTCTTTCTGCAACTGTTCACCTCCTTCCAAGACAATTCCAAATGATGGACTGTCTTTTACATCACCTGTAAACACAATCAAATTGTCAGCATCAAAATCACAAGACCCAACGGTCTCACTTGTGGATTCAGTCATCCGCAGTTCTAAGTCTTCTTCAGGACTCAAAAAAATTTCACGGGCTTTCTCCTCAGCTTTCTCTGGCAATACTTCAGTATACTGCTTTGAACTTTCTTCCAACTCTTCTGTCAGCATATCAGTATGCTGATTTGCATTCATCATGAGACTGTCAGCTAGTCTCGCCTTCTTACCTTCATTTGCTTCATGACTGTCCTTCATGAAAACTTTCCTGTCTTGCTTCCTCAGCAAATTATCCTGCACATAAGTCCTCTGCCTCTCCAATTCTCTTCTATGGAGATCTAGTTTCCTGTACAATTCAATAACTTCATTAGGAGTAGAACTTGGAAACTTTACACATCTTTCCATACCTTCACCAGTGCTTGACCAATCATCAGCTAGTCCTTCTCTTTCTGCACCAACATCCTGATTAGACTCCTTCGTCTTCATCTCCTTATGAGATCTTGCTATCTCATCATTGATCTGAACAACCTTCAGATTCACCTCTTCTTGAACAAACTCTAAAGCTTGTTCATCTTCCTGTACTGTACCTGCAAACGTACACAACTCGTCAGTTTTAAAACCACAAGACTTTTCAGTCTTGACTGCTTCCTCCAACACATCCTTCTGAACAAATCTGCGTGTGGAATCTTCAAATTCCATCTCTGGTTCAAGAACTTTAAGTTCCTTTTTCAACAAGGCAATCACAATTTGCCTCAACCTCCTCTGCAATTGTCGCCAAATCATTCTCTTTCCCTTCAGTGAAAAGATCCAACCTCTATTCTGATCTTCCTGCTCTTGCAGCGATTCTTCTAGTACCTGCAATTGTACCTTCATTACTGCAATCTCTCTTTCTCGAACTTCTTACCTGATCTGTGTCTCATCTCTGCATTCCTCTGACCTCTGCATTCCTCAGGTATCTCCATGGTGCTGCCGCCTCAGCAATAGCTCTCTGTCTACAGCGCCTTTACCTCCTTAAACTCTCCTCACTCAGTCTACAGGTAGGTACCAGTTCTTGCCTGGAACCTCTTTGAATAACTTTCTCTACTGCCTCTTCTCCCGTCTATCTTTCAACTCCTTCTTCTCTTGGACACCTGCATTGTCTTTATTCAGCCTTTAGCTGAATGCCAGGTTCAATGCCATCGTCTTCTCTGCAACCATAAACTTCAATTCATAAATTTCAAATCAGAAAATCATCTCACCTGCCTGATCTCGTCCTTCATTCGCTTCTGCAATTTTCTTCACTGCAATCCTGTTCACTTGCAATTGTGTATGCTGCATATCAGATTTAAAATCTGATCTTCATCATTCATCACACATTCAAAAATACATTTCAACAAACCTTCTTGTATTTATTCAGAAACAAACATCTTCAACAGATCATTCCAGCTCTGATACCAAAATGACGCAGGAATAGCCTGCAATAACTAGGATCTCCATCACTCATGCATATAATAACATGCGCTTCAAATAATTACCCAATTCAACTTCAATACACAGCAATTTTCACCCATTGGCAATATCAACTAATGTGCAGAAACTTATCTTTCAATTCTTGGCAAACTCAAACAACTTAAATTCACGGAGGCTATCTTCAATAAATGGTTCAAAACCCACAACCCAACCATATTCTTTTCAAAGGTTTCAATAGCATTAAAATCCCCTTATATAAGTCTTATAAATACTTTTAACAACCGTCAATTTCATTGTTTTATTTTAAAACCCCCAATGCTTCTCATTTAATCATGTTCTCAATTCAACAACCTTCATGCCCTTTCCAAACTCAATAAAATCTGAACTTCTAACTTAATGCAGAAGTAAAATCAAACACTACTCAATCCAATTATTCCATTCACATATGGTTGGATTTTAATTCAAAAGCTTGGCATTTCACTCACTCTTGCCCATTATCTATATGTTTTCCATTTCCCATTAAATTCTGGGTTTAAGCCCAAAATCTTCTTCTTGAATCATTTCCACAATCATTTATATATGGGTTTTAGCATCTGATTTCATATACTCAGAAGTCAATAAGAGAATGCCCCATCATTCAATTTTAACATTATTTTAATTGAACCAATATCAAATATATAAGTGCGCCCTTCCCATTTCTCTTACCAGCTCTTAAAATTGAATGCCAGAATCTCATACCTTGACATTAACCTTACAGTTAACCTCATGCAACTACCTCAATACTGCTGTTGAGACTTTGCCAGCTTTTAATCTTTCAGCGCCTTTGTTTAATAACTTTGCCAGACTTGTTGACTTGTGATCTTTTTCTGCAATTTCAAATGTTAAATTGCTGTCTAATGGCTCACAGTCAGAATTTGGATGTTGTTACCAATGCTGTCATGATTCTGGATTTAGAATAGTGTTAATAGAAAATGGAAATTTGAACATTAAAACTTCATTTACCAAATCGAACATTCTTCAGCGCTGTCCAATTGAATTTATTCGATTACAGACCATCAAGTACTGTTGAAGTTTTCAACCCAATTTAACGCCTCCTCCATCAATCTTTCAAACGCTCTACTGCATTTCTTAACATTGTAATTCAATTTTCCAATTAACTTCTGTAATTGCCGTGGATATTACATCCTAATTGTGCGCTGTTTGTAATGTTCAGAACATCGACATCATTTAAATAATATCAGAGTTTGCCTAATTAACAACATCGATTTTCCCAAATTATGTGTAGAGTCATACAAATCGAATTCATTTATGAACAAATTATGGCAATAGAACTGGTTCAACATACACTACAGCCACCATGCCATTTATACTCAATTCCATCCAACAGCGTTCTCCATCAATCGAACGCTGTTTCATTTATCAATTGATAGGACATAAGATTTGATTCAATTATAAACCTCTGCGTACACTCCAGAAAATGCAAAATGCCGAATTTTACATTGGAAGGAAAGCCTCTCTTTGCTAATGCGTTTACCCACAGCATCGACTCATTAAATTGAATCGATTATTCAGATCGATTTCCCTTTAGATTGTAAAAATCGACTCATTTAATGGTATTAACCTATAAACAACGATTCTTCAACCAAATTATATAAAACGGGCATTCTTCATTTAAACCCAATTGCAGAAGATATATTCCACTCCAGAAATAAAATTACACAATTCTGAAACCACTTTTTACATTAAAAATGAAAGCACTTACAGACTTTGTCTTTGCCGGATGTGCGACAGTGATGGCCTTACAATTGCCGAAGGCTTACAAGCCTTGGCTGCCCAAGCTTTTTCTCCTTTCTATTCTACCCTATCTGCCCCATTGCCTTTGAGGCTTTGTTGAATTTATACAATTTTTAAAATGATCTAATTAAATGCTTTATCCCTTCAATTCCTCAACAAACCCCTAAATCTCTCAACATCCCTAAAAGATAGATTCTTATCCCTAAGACTTAGAAAATAATTCCAACTTAGGCTCCATCATTAATTCTAAATAATCTAGAAACTAAATTCTCACAAATGATTAATTAAAATATAATTAATCACTCAAAATAATATTAATATTTACATTTCTTCAAAACATGAAACCCCCTAGCTTAGAAAAAATATAAGGCGTTTTTCTCGGAGTAAATGCTCCTGCATCAGTCTTGAATTTGGACAAAAAATCTTCAATTGAGGAGAAATTATTAGGGTCCAAGTAAGCAACTCATTTTCAAGCTAGTGGGCTCTGATTTTATTTTGAATGCCAAAAATAGTATTTATATTTTTCATAGCTTCATGAGGGGAGTCAATTTCTTGGGTATGAAATCTAAGATCTCGAACAATGGACATTCCTATCAACCCTCTTTCTTGATCTTGTTTATTTTCCCATTTAGCCTTTTTATCTCCATCAGTAGGTTTAGATTATTATCGTGTGGCTGTTCTATAAAGCACTTTACTTCTAAGTAAGTATACCATGTAGGATAGCCATTGGAAATAATTGGTGCTGTTAAGAATAACCAACCACGCACTTTCCATTTTTAAAAACTAAATATGAAAATGTTGAAACAAACTACTCTAGTGGAAATATCTCAAAAAATTAGGCAGGTTAAAAAAAAACAATTCTGAAAACGACTTCCGGATGAATAAGTTATGCCTTTTAAAAAAAAGTTGTAGTAAATACCAAGTAGTTATGTGATAGGTTGAAAGTTTATGATGAAGTTGTACTTAAAAAAAAAATCGCCCCTGTTTTCCAAACTTAATATAATAAGCTTACTTTAAAAAAAAATCCTACTTTATGTGATCTAGGAGGATCCTACAAGTCCAAGTACAAGTGGCTTAAGTACAAAGGCTCATAAATCAAAGTGTTAGAAATGTGGAAAATTCAGTTTCAAGTTGAAGATCTCGTCTTTCTGATTCAAACGACTCAAACAACACTCAATTCCGATTTTGTATGGAGAAGTTAGAAGAAGTCAAAGTTCCAAGGTTGACTGGGTGACATGGCAGGTTACGGGAGACAGAAATTGAAAGTTTTCTGTTGGCCAGATTCCGGTTAACTTCGACCAATTTCTAGGAAAATTCATGGGACAGTTAAAAGGACTCCTTCGCAAAATTGAGAAGATTTGAAAAGAATGGGTTGTTATAATAAAATAAAAAAAATATCAAAAAATGGTAGGGGAGGGGCCATGACCCTCGCCCCTACCCCAATGGATTAAAAAAAAAAATTAAATATGGGGTGGGTAGTGGTCATGACCCCGCCGCCCAACCACCAATTCCATTAAATTTGGGTGGGGCCAACGATTGTGACCCCGCCTCCCCAACCCGTTTACCATACATATGTAATGTGCCAACGAGAGTTTCGGGGCAGGCCGCCTGATGCGGGTCCGAGCCCCCCAGACCCCCTAATTGAAATATGTAACGGGCATCCAAAACAAAAATCCACCATTTTTGGAGGGGCCGGGGTTTGACTGCCTGACCCCCTCCACACAAACAAGGATCTTAACCAACTCGCCCAGCGGCTCCCTTGGGGAGTCCGCTCAACCCAACCTATATGAAAATTTCATTTCAGAAGTGCACCCAGGGACAACAGGAGCAACACAGAAATTGAGACAGGGCAGTGGAACCCTGAGCCTTCTCAGGGGCAGGTGGAACCATGCTTTGAGCTCGAATTTCTGAGGGGCCAAATATTCCCATTGTCCAAATTGGAAAAAAATTATATGGATCCTACACCTCTCGACGACATGATTCTGATGGTGCTGTCCATTTCTACAATAGAGATCTCCATTTTTCGACCACTTTTTGGCTTTGAGGTATAAGGGTGTGATTTTACATTGATGCTTAGAGCAGGGCCCGGAGACATAGTCCCTCCTAGACGAACTTCGTTATCAATTTCTTGTCTTCTTTACATGATTTTATGTGCTTATCCCTTCTTATGTTCATGCCTTTTAAGTTTCATGGTTTAGATGCAATTTTACATGTAATTATTTATTGCATCTCAAAGCTAAAGATTTTGGATCAAGTGGTATTAGAGAAGGTCTTTGTAGATGTGAGTTGCATTCTTGTATGCTAACTAGACACAGGCTACAAAGAGGTGAAGGGAAACAAAAATCGTTTGATCCTGAAGCGGAATGTGCCCATCGAAGAAGAAACATGGATGATGATGTTAGAAACAAGGAGGAGCTAAACTTCTGTAAAACATTATACACCATGGAAAATCGGGTCGAAAATTTATTCTCAAGGCTTGAGAAACTAAAGAAAGCAAGGGAGAATGGTTCAAAAGGATGAGGTTCAGGAGATGGAGATGATGGAGGAGATCCACCTCCTTCTCCTTCCGTGAGTGAAAGTTATTCCTTCTCTTCTCACCATTATCATAGGAATTTAGAAAATGCATATAATAAGCCGTTCTTTAAATTAGATGTCAAGTTTTATCTTCCCATGTATAATGGTGAAATTAATGTAGAAAAGATTAACAACTAGATTAGGCAGATTGAAGTCTACTGTAGGGTTCAACAGATCAGGGAGGACGAGGTAAAAATCAAGTTCACTTCTCTTCGGCTGAACGACACCGCTCTTGTCTGGTGGGAGAGCAAATTTCAAGGTAGACAAAGTTTGGGTAACCTTCTCTCCTCATGGTCAGATTTTGATTTTGCATTGAGAGACCAATTTTACCCTTTGGGATATAAGAAAAAGGCATCAATGGAATGTAAACACCTAAGGCAAGGCAGAGGTAAAAATGTACAAGACTTCACTTAAGAATATAGAAAACAAGCATTGAATTTGGGCATTCCATTAGATTCACTAGAGATTGTAACCAAGTATATTGCCTCTCTGCATAATTATGTAAGACATTCAATATTACGGTTTGAGCCGCGTACCATCGACGAGGTCAGTGTGAAGTCCATGCATCTAGAAAGTAGGGGAACACATGAACGAAATGACCACCCAAGAGGAACTATAGCAACCAAGAGAAGGGGAGAAAACCCCTCTTGTACACATTGTGAGAAATATGGACATGACGAAGAAAGTTGCTGGAAGCTACATTTTGAGTTGAGACCTGAGAGGAATGAAAAAAAGGGGAAGCAGGAGACCGCTACCACCCTGCAGAAAAACCAAGACTCTGAATCATAGGAATATGAGAAAATCACAACTACAATATTTGCATGAGGTAGACCAATTGACCTGGGGTCTGATTCTAGTTGTCAAATGAAGATTGAAACCTTTGGGATCGCAACAGGAGGACCCATAGACTTGGTTTCTGATTCAGGTGATGAAACAAAAATTTCAATAGACATGGTACCAAATATGAAAAGGACACTCACTGCGGTAGGGCTCCAAGAACTTGAGGATATCAACCAAAGCATCCAAGCTAAGAATATTGAACTAAGGAGGCTACTATAGGAAGCAAAGGAAGAAAGGCAAAGGTTACTAAACCAGTTACAAGCTAAGGAAGAGGCCTTGGAAAAGTTACGACATAGCCAACCCGAGGTAAAAATCAACCCTTCAATTTCATGTACTTTTCATGATGATGATTTTGCTGCTTTTGAAAAACATACTATAGGGATCAGATCCAAACTACTGAAGAAAATGGGGTATCCGGTAAAGGGCCTTGACATCAATGGCCAAGGCATCGTAAACCCCATCGAAGTCGAGGAATTTATGCATCATGCAAGACCTACATACACCAGAAAGGAAGTTGGAGAAAGCTACAACACATCTACTGACCAGGCAACAATAGATAATGAAATCATTTCCTCACATTCAAACGATAGTGAGATTTCCATTAACACTTATCGAAGGAACACCAGGGGAAAGCACTCCAAGGCAACCTAGAAAGTTAGGAGGAAAAATAATCATTGTAGTCACTGCAATGAAGTGGGACACCAAAAAGCCATGTGTCAAATGATCCATGGCCCAAAAGCATCTATAGAGGAGTCGAAAGGTGAAAATGGTCAACAAATGAATCCACCAAATTCATGGTGGTATTCTTTATTAAGTTGGATTTTTTAGAGGTAATAGCTTGTTATGGCCACAATTGTAAATCATACGTTGCAAGTAAAGGTAAATGTGATGGTGTGTTTCCCATCACTTCGAAACACAATGATGATGTTTTGTCCTTTTCTTATGAGTAGTTGAGGTATTGGTTGTTTTTATGTAATCCTTGGCCAATGAGTGTGTGCTATGAACTCTTGGAAAGTGAGTGGCTATTGAGTCATGTGCGCTATGTGCATGATTGCAAATGATGTACCAGATTTGTGTGCAGGAGATTGAAAGTGTGGTTTTGAATGGAAAAGTAGTATGTTGGGTGTGTTAATGCTTTTGGCGGTCCAAAAGCTCCTCAGTGGAGGGGAATGATCCAGGAGGATCATACAGGTCCAAGTACAAATGGCTTAAGTACAAAGGCTCAAAAAACAAGGTGTTAGAAATGTGGCAAACTCAGTGTCAAGTTGAATATCTCGTCTTTCTGATTCCAACGACACAGATGAAACTCAATTTCGATTCCGTATGGAGAAGTTAGAAGCAATCAAATTTCCAAGGTCGACCGGGTGACATGGTAGGTTAAGGGAGGCACACATTGAAATTTTTCCATTGGTGGGATTCCAGATAACTCCGACTAATTTCTGAGAAAACTCATGGGATAGTTAAAAGCACTCCTTCGATCAAAATCAAGAAGATTTGAAAAAGAATGGGTTGTTATAGTAAAATAAAAAAATATAAAAAATGGTAGTGGTCGGCCATGACTCCTGCCCCTACCCCAACAGATTAACAACAAAAATTAAATATGGGGTGGGTAACGGTCATGACCTTGCCGCCCAACCACCAAGTTCATTAAATATGGGTGGGGCTGACAACTGTGACCCCACCGCCCAACATGTTCACCATACATATGTAATGTGCCGATGAGAGTTGCAGGGTAGGCCACTTGATGCAGGTCTTTTACCCCCAGACCCATAATTTAAATATGAAACAGGCGTCCAAAATAAAATGGCACCATTTTTAGAGGGGCTGGGTTTGACTGCGTGACCCCCTCCACACAAACCAGGTCCTTAACCAACTCGCCCAACGGCTCCCTTAGGGAGTTAGCCCAACCCAGCCTATATGAACCTTTCATTTTAGAAGTGTGCCCAGGCAGACTAGGAGCATCATGAAAATCAATACAGGGTAGTGGAAGCCTGAGCCTTCTCATGGGTAGGTGGAACCATGATTTGAGTTCAACTTTTAGAGGGGCCAAATTTTCCCAGTGTCCAAATTGGACAAATTTTATATGGATCCTACACCTCTCAATGACAGGATTTTGATGGTGTTGTCCATTTTTGCAACATAGGTCTCCATTTTTTTACCACTTTTCGGCTGTGAGGTATAAAGGTGTAATTTTACATTTATGCTTGTACTTTCATTTTATTTTCCACTTAATGAAAGAGGTCATCCCCACTGATTGATTAGGGCCCGAAGATTTAGTCCCTACTGCATGAACTCCATTATCAATTTATTGTCTTCTTTGCATGATTTTGTGTGCTTCTCCCTTCATATGTTCATGCCTTTTAAGCTTCATGGTCCATATGCAATTTTACATGTAATTCTTTATTCTATCTCAAAGCTAAAGATTTTGGATCATTATGTGACCCACTTTTATAAATAAGTGAGAGTCACTTTTACAATGTTACTTATACATTTGATTTTTAAATAACACCCCCCCCCGCCCGCCCCTTTTTTTTTAAAGACAACTTGCCAAAAAGTTTTTTAAGAAAAATTGACTTAACAAAAATATTTTTAGAAAAAGAAGCTTGACAAAGAGACTTGAACCCAATACCTATATTCTCATAAAGTAACTTTACACCAAGTGAGATAGTAAAAGGATTCTATAATTGTTTGAAAGGAGGAAGGGTTTTTTTTTTCCACTTCGGCGTGTGTGATTTTTCTTGCAAAAAAGACACAATTGTGCACACAACAAACAAAAATTCAAGTCTTACGACAAAAAGTTAGATTTCCATTTAGTTCATCCTTTAAATATATATTTTTCTCGTTATTTCTGATTTCCCGAGATCATAGAAAGTCACGGGGAAAGAGCATACGTAGCAAAAAAATATCGTCTTCCTGTGTTTGATTTTCAATATCGTAGACAACATAGAGAAAAGAATATACAAGGAGAAGAGGGTATAGATCCGGTAATAAAAAAAACTATAAACCTAAATAAACATATGGATTGATAAATATAACTACAAATCAAATGCTTTATATCTCCAGATCTAAAATGGCATAACTTGGGAAACTAGAAACCTTTTTGCATGAAATGAAAGGGGTTCCTCACTGTAACAGAGGATCCGACAACAACATAGTAGTTTTCCCAGCCCAAAAGTGGTCAGAAATAGTAGATATATAAAACGTCAGTCACATGCAATCAAACTGACTTCGGATTTAGATCAACACAGATGTGACCCTCAAAACAACTCTGATACCATGTAGGAATTTACAGGGTATGTTCCTTAGATCAAAAACCGAAGGTCACCAGTCAAAAATAGATCACAGATTAGTACACTAGTATTGGACGTGGTTAAAACCATAAAAAGGGGAAATAATCCATGACCTGAGCCAACCCGACAGTATAAAGAAAGAAAATTTACCTAAATTTCTCTCATAAACGGTCACCGCACAAATGACCCTCCTTGATCTGTAAATAAATATCATGGACCAATCAAGTGTTAAGCCACAGATCAAGTGTTGGTAATATCAAGGAGACAATGAACCATCATATCACTAAATATCGTGACCGTCGGATTATAAGTTAAAAATTTACATAGTAAAGAAACACACTTTACGTAACTCTACGTTATACCAAGTTATACTTGACTATTTCCTATGTGTCAGAATATCCTAACAAATAACGTGGGAGCTAGAAGAGCCCTGCTAAGAGAATAAGTGTTGAGCATCCTGAATCTTAGGGAAAAGATGAGTTAGATGGTCTCCAATGCACAATTTGCAAGGAAGCTTAACTTTATTTTTTAACTCTTTTTTACCCTCCCCAACATTATTGTTGGGTTTGTTTGCATTATCCTTCCCATTCTTATCCTTTTTATTATTACGTCTTTTCTTCTTCCCATCAGATTTTTGGTTTCCTTTGGGGTTAGAGGATTGGAAAACATTAATAGTTAAAGGTTGGGAAGGAATATACACTGACGAAGATGCCTGAATCAAAGAAGTGGTTTGTAAAGACAACTACTGTAATTGATTTAAGAGGTTATTCGTACTATTATCGATCGACCCAACTAGGCTGTCGACATGGGGACCTGGCTTCGGTTTGGATAAATATATCTTGGATTGAGGAGAATTCGAGAAAATATTATTAAGAATATGAGACTAAGAATATATAAGTTCTAGTTTTGGGGCTCTAAATATAGCCCGCTCTTTGGTAAATACCCCAGAAAGTGATACATCCTTCAAGATTTCTAGTTGTAAATATTTTAAGAACCATTCTAGAAGGAATTCATTAGAAATGTAGGCTTTAATGAGCCTCTTCCTTCTTCGACATTCCCGAATATGGTCAAAAATGTGAATTTCCTTATCTTGTTGGAAGTTGGAAAATATCTTAGTTCTAGCATCACATCGAATGGGCAATTGAAAATGATTCAATAAAATAGTAGCGAATTCACCAAATCAAGAAAAGGTATTCCGAGTAAGCTCTATGTACCACTTGGGAGCATTTATGTTCAAGGTGCATTGAAATAATCGCAACCTAATTGAATCGTCAATAAGGGAGTTAGATGAGCACCAGAAATGGAAATTTGTTACATGGTCACCTGGATCCTCTGTATTATTCCCTTCGAATTTTTGAATTTCTAATGGAAGCTTGGTAGGAACCGGAGGCCAATCCAGGCTATATATAATTGGATTGTTAGTCAATTTGAAAAGATCTAGAAAATTTAGGGTTCTCAGGAATTGTAACTACGAAGGACCTTGAGAATTCCACCCATCATGAGAGTGATTCCCAACATTTTGAAAATAATAACCTGGATTTTCTGAGGCATGAGGTTGCCAATGATTGTTCATAGAAGACACAAAACCATAAGGAAAACCTTGTGGTCCAGAGAAATTTGGAGTAGGAACTCCTCCTACCTAAGGGTAACGAGGAATGTTTTCCCCAATCAAAGTATTACAAGAAGATGAGAGCCCTTGGTAAGGGTTCCATGCATTGGCGAAGGGAGAAAAAACCTGAGAGGTTCCTATGGAGGAGAGATGCATGTTCCCATGTTGACCAAGAAAAAACAGATTCCCAGTTCCTAAACCACAAAAATAAGGGTTCCAACCTTGAAAAGGATTGAAACCTTGACCTCCTTGAAAAGGATTGAAACCCTGACCTCCTTGAAAAGGGTTAAAACCTTTAACTTATGCAAAGAAAGGAAAAGAACCTAAAGAGGTGTTAGAATGAGGGATATGACCGCTTCCAAAGGGGAAAACCTGAAAATATTTATAACCAATAGCCATAGAAGACATAGGTGTAGAGACAACAGACAAAATGGTGAAAGGAACTAAGGGAATTGCACTAGAAGGGATCCCAAATGAAAATGAACCAATTTTAGAAGTAAAATATTGGGTGCCCCCACTCAAAGATGGAATGGAGGTAGAGCCAAATATTGCAGTACTAGGAGCGATAGTTGATATATAAATTGTACCTCCTCCTACCAAAAGAGGAGTATGCACATTAGAAGTACTCATAGTTGAAATCGTGTTCCCAGCAGTGGTAATCGAAAGAAAAGGAGGAGGAAAAAAATGGATTGCTAGCCTGTGAGTCGGGGTCCCAACGTATAATAGAACATCTAGAAAATTAGGAAGAAGAGGCGAAGAAGGAGTTACAGGAGACTCAGAAATATCTTCAACCTCAAATTCGTCTTCCGATATAAAAATAACCCAATAAAGGAGTGGATTACTCTTCTCCAAATCATGACTTACACTAGGATCACCCTGTGAAATTATATCCCCAAGCAGAGGATCACTCTATGATTTGTTCACTACTATTTATTGAAAATAACCAACAGAATTTCTCCTACACCTTCTAGGAGAAGGATCGGCACTCGCAGGTGAGAGCCCATGAAGCCTCCTTGATCGACGAACTGATTGATCAACTACTTTTAATTTTCAATGGAACCTATATAGACTCAAAAAAATTATAAATATATGGCATTATAGGAGAAAATATAACTCTCTAAAAATGTCCCTAAATATGCAACCAATCAAGAAAATCTCAAGTATTTCCTCTCTGCGTGATTGGGACCGGACACCAAAGTACAAGAGAGAAAATATATAAGGACCTTCTAATAATAGTTCTAGTAATTACACCCCAGACCTACCAGCAAAGGTAATAGAATCAGTTACGTTGACCTCTAGGAAAGGGTACCCTTTAGAAGTACTAATGAACCTGATGCAATGTCTGCCACAGGTACCACGAGTATTCCTCCCCGCAGTCTCCTATGTGATACCTAAGAATGGAAACTAAGGTCACTGGTTTGTATCAGCAGCTAGGAGGAATAGTCTTTGGTCGAGATCTCACAAGTAGGATATGGGGTATCACTCTTCCCTGCTTTTACTCACCCTTGTGCTTGACTCCCTTTTTAGGAGAGCTTTCCCGAACAACTTAGCGACAATGGGTTTAATTATTTTAATCAACTTCTAAGTTTAAATTCAAAGTGGCCTTGGAGAGTTAACTCTCCACACACCTATTCCATAAACTTAATGTCCTAGAATAGTTGATGTATTGAATGAAAAATAAAAAAAATCTAGTTCATTTTAGTTTTTATCGCATGATTTTAAAGGTTGTTCTTTAAGTTAGGGGTGAGATAGAGGTGAAACTTATGGTGTTGTGGATGAAAAATGAAATCAATAGAAAACTGGCAACATGCAAAATGCAAATTTTTCTTCAATGAAAAGAGACTTCTATAAAGGGAAATACGAACAGAATAATAAAATAATTTTTTTTTTTACTTTTATTTTTTCAAAATACACACTCACACAATCTCAAAACCTACAAAAAGGACTAAAAATTCTTAGAGTGCAGCTATTCTAATGCAAACTACAAATTCTTAATGCAAGATTCTAGAATTACTTAAAAAAAAAATGTGTTTCCCAATAAAGAGGTCAAAAAGCTGACAGAAAGAGGGGAAAATTCAAATAATAACTTCTCCCAACAAAGAGGACAAAAACTTGACACAAGAAGGGGAAAATTCAAACAAGAACTTTTCCCAAAACCAAGAAAATTCGACTAATTGAAAAAAAACTCACTTGCTGAAAAATGACAAGGAAGCCTTAAAACAAAACTGAAATAAAAAGAAGAGGCAAGCAAAGATGTTTTTTTATGTCTTTTTATTTCTAAGGATGTAAATAATTCTTTGAGAAAGAAAAAACCTACTCAAAATCTCAAGATCACCAAATTGAGCAAAACAAGCCTCAAGTTCCTTAACCCATAAACATCATTTACATGACATGACTTCACAAGAGGAAAGAGGTTACAAACTTGAAAAAATGACCTGATCAGCAGCACAGAGCTTCAGCAAATAAGAAAACTCCAAGAAAATCAGTAAAACTCTTCAAGATTTCCAGAAGTAACTTTCTCAAAAAACTAAGAAAAACCAAGAAAGCCAATGAAAGAAAAGAAAATGTGAAGTAGTAAGAAGGTCAAACATGAGAAAATTAACACTAATTCATTGTTCTGAATACTCTAAACATCCAATAACTTCGGCAAGATGCCCTTGTCCCAAACAAAAAAATTGAAACTTCACAAAAAGGGGAAACCCTAGGTTGACTGGATTTTTCACCAAGAAAGATAGGAACTTGACAAATCGGAAAAAGAAACGCTTTCCAAGAGCATCAATTATTAAACAAAAGTAATAAAAAGAAGACAAAAGGCTCTACTGGGATCAAAAAATAAAAAATTCATTTGAAACTTAAAATACGCGAATTGATAGTGATCAACCCACGTATATACACTACACTTCACAAGGAAACATGCATATACACGTGTTTATTTTGAAAAAAATGCGTGTATAAGTGACTGTGTAAACTGGAAAGCATGTATAAAGAGGGCAATAAAGAAAAAATAAAAAATCCATGTCTGATACAAAAGATCATAATTTTTTCATAGATTGATAATGAATCAAAGAAGCTGGAAAAGTGATCAAACCAATGAGAAAACCCATATCCAAAGTGAAACAACCCAAACTAGGAATTACAAGAATGTAATCACCAATGGAGTCGCCAATTCTGTTATAGGATGAAGTACCCTAGGATCTGGGTTGGGAACCCTAGTAGATAAAGAAACATATAGCGACAAGAAGCATACAAATTTACAACCCTAATGCTCAAACTAGTAAAATGTGAAGAAGGGATAATACTCATAGGTCCTACGTTTGTGTTAGGTCCCTATATTACTAGTATATTCCCTTATTGTTTTTAGTTTAACCCCCTTATTATTATTATTATACCCCTGTAACCCCCATATTGTTATTATTTTGCCCTTAAATTATTATTGTGAGGTCGGCTAGGATTACATTGTGGCCCCATGGACTCCTATATATAGAAATGAGGTTTTGTAATTTGTATCATCCAAGAATTGTTGATTCATGTAATGTATTAGAGGTTTCCCTCTCGAAGTGGGTTATTTCTAAGGCATTGATATTGCTTTTCTTCTATTTTTGGATATGGTTTCACAACATTTGGTATCAGAGCTTTGGATTCTAGGGTTTCTTTGCCCCAAACAGGTCATCATGGAATTTTCACTATAAATTTTTTCTACGAAGTTTCAAAAGCTAAAATTTTTAGAGTGCGAGGCCGAAATCCTGAGGAACAGTTTCGCAAAATTTCAGAGCTTGGTTCGCAATATTTTCAGAGATATGATCTGAGGAAGTTAGGTCTTTTTGCAAGCTCCTAAATTTAACCTAAACAGGTCATCGTGGCATTGTCGCTATAGCTTTTTTCTACAAAGGTTTAGAACATGAAATTTTTAGGGAGCGAAGATGAACTCTTGAGGAATATCTTCACAAACTTTCAAAGCTTGGTTCGTAATATTTTCGGAGATATGGTCTGTGGAAGTTAGATCTTTTTCAGGCTCCGAAATTTCATCTCAAAGAGGTGATCGTGGGAAAATCTTCATAACTCTCTCTTTGAGCATCGGATTGGAATTCTGTAAAAAGTGGTCACAAGTAAACGGAATTTCTTTTTCTCTATATCAATTTTAGAGCCGAAGGAGGAAACAATGACACATGGTAGGTCTTACAAGTTCGCTCTACTGAACCAGTCCATAATTAGGTCATCATAGGAGATTGGGCATAACTTTGCCTTCAAGAATCCAAATCAGGTCAAACTTGTGGAATTCGAAAGAATATTTAGAGGGATACTTCAGGGCCAAATTTCAGGTATTGAAGATCCACAATCACAAAGATAAATCAGTTTCAATATCGAGCTCCTCAAAATGAAGAAAAAGGTGTGTATTGTTTTTAAAATTGCATAAGTCTTTTTTGAAAAATCAGTTCTAGGTGATTCCAAAGGCCTATTGAGCATATATATTAGTATTAGGTTTTAAAATGCGTACTAAAAATAATGAAACACCCATTAAGCCTTCATAAGGCTCTACTATGACTGATGAAGACGAAGAAATGCAACATGAGATCAAATGTCCATGAGCAAGTGCACCAAATTTCGCTATCACAAAGAGCAACAAAAAATGAAATGGATGGTTTGAAGAAAGTCGTGGAAGCTAAGATGAATGGTTTGGAAGCTAAGATGGATGGCATGGAAGTTGGCATGGAAGCTAATATGGATTACATGGAAGCTAAGATCGATGAGAAAATGGAAAACATGAAGAATGATCTAAAAGTGGACATCGAAGGTTTGACAAAGTTGATACAACAAATGTTTCCTAATGGTGAAAAGATAGTAGAGGAAACTCATGATGAGAACAAAATAAATTTTAATCATGATCTCATAAACTCTAAGGTTGGCGGGAGGAACCACCATATTCCAAAAATGGATATGAGGAAGTTTGATGGAAAGGATCCTGTAACATGGATCCTACAGATGGAGCAATATTTTGATCTCAATAATGTGCAAAACACACAAAATGTATGCATTTCAACTTTAAATTTAGAACAAAATACATTTGTATGGTATCGATGGCTTTTCTCCCATAAAAAAATTGTCACTTGGTCAATTTTTACAGAGGAAATGATAGCACATTATGAGGATACAAAGAGCAACACCTTCTTTAGCCAATTGATAAATCTAAAACAAAAGGGTTTAGTGGGGGAGCACATTGAGGACTTCCAAAAATTGAATATAAGGGTAACTGATATTCCAGAGGAACACAGGATTGATCTCTTCATAGGTACTTTAAAGGATAACATCCAACATGAAGTTCGCGTTTTGGAACCTGATTCATTGGAGAAGGCATTCAGGTTGGCAAGAAAAATCGAATGTAAAATTATGGCGACAAGGAAGCCTACCACTCACTTCTATAAAGAGGGAAGTGTTGCTACTCCTAGATTTCCACAACCTACAAGGTTGACACCACAACAATTGGAAGAAAAAGAGCAAAAGGGCTTTGCTACAGTTGTGATAGAAAATACACTAAAGGTCATAAGTGTGCTGAGAAGAAATTATTTTACATAGATTGTGAAGAGGAAGAAGAAAATGAACAAGAAGAGGATATACACCAGGAACCAGCCCTAGAAGAGGAAGAAATGAATTCGGCCATATCGTGTAATGCACTGGCAGGAATTACCACTCCTCAAACTCTCAAGATAGAAGGACAAATCAAGAAGAAAAAGGTAATAGTGTTGATTGATTCAGGTAGCACCCATAATTTTATTCATTGTAAGGTAGCCAAGGAATTAAATTGTTTCCTATACCCAGCACCCGAATGTCAAGTGATGGTTGCAAATGGAGGAACTATAAATTTCTCTGGAAAATGCCATAATATCAAGCTAACCATGGGGGAATATGTATTGAATAGTCCAATGCTTTCCATTCCTATGGGAGGTGCTGATGTTGTACTAGGAGTACAATGGTTACAATCTTTGGGGATGGTAGCTTTTAATTTTCAAGAACTTTTCTTGAAATTTTTTTCATAAGGAAAGGAAGTCGAATTACGGGGTATTGAAGGGAAGCTAGGAAGGATAATAAGCTCTAATGTCATGACAAAGCTTCTAAAGAAAGAACAACGAGGTGTAATCGCACAATTATGCTCACTAGAAGTTCCGACATCAAAATCATCTATTTCTGCAGATCTCCAACAAGTCTTGGACAATCATTCCAAGGTGTTTGAAACTCCCAAAGGACTCCCACCTATTCGTGATCATGATCATGCTATTGATTTGATTCCAAGAAGTGTTCCTCCAAACATCAGGCCTTATAGATATCCTTACTTCCAAAAGAGCGAAATTGAACGTATGATTGCAGAAATGTTAGAGGCGGGTATAATTCAACCTAGTCAAAGTTCTCTCTCTGCTCCTGTAGTATTGGTACACAAGAAGGATGGATCATGGCGAATGTGTCCGGATTATAGGGAGCTCAATAAGCTCACCATTAAAGATAAATTTCCCATTCCTGTGATTGATGAATTATTGGATGAATTACATGGAGCAATTTATTTTACCAAGTTGGATCTTCGTTCAGGATATCATCAAATTAGAATGAAGACCGAAGATATTCCGAAAACAACATTTCAAACTCATGAGGGTCATTATGAATTTTTGGTCATGCCTTTTGGCCTTACCAATGCACCTTCTACATTTCAAGGGTCGATGAATTCCATTTTCAAACCCTTCCTTAGAAAATTTGTGCTAGTATTTTTTGATGATATACTAATCTACAACAGGTCTTGGAAGGATCATGTTGAACATGTTGATAGGGTGCTCAATCTATTGCAGGAGAAACAATTATATGCAAAAAAATCCAAATGTTTCTTTGGAGTACAAGAGGTGGAATATATGTGTCATATTGTATCTCACGAGGGTGTTAAGGTAGACCCTAACAAAATTAAAGCCATTAACCAATGGAAAGTCCCCACAACCATAAAGAAGTTGCGAGGATTTCTCGGGTTAACAGGGTATTATTGCAAGTTTGTTAATAATTATGGCAGAATAGCAGCACCTCTAACAAAATTATTGAACAAAGATGCATTTTCATGGACTCCTGAAGCAACTAAGGCCTTTGAACAGCTTAAAGAGTCAATGTGCCTAGCACCAGTCTTAGCTAGGCCAGACTTCACAAAAACCTTTATTGTGGAATGTGATGCCTCAGGAAATGGAATTGGTGCTATTTTAATGCAATGAGGAAGACCCATTGATTTTGAAAGTCGTCCAATCAAAGGAAAGTATTTACAGAAAGCTATTTATGAGAAAGAAATGTTAGAAATACTGCATGCACTAAAGAAATGGCAAACTTACCTAATGGGAAGACACTTCAAGGTAAAAACTTATCATGATAGTCTTAAACACTTTTTAGAACAAAGACTATCTTCAGAAGAGCAGCAAAAATGGGTCACAAAGATGTTGGGTTATGACTTTGAAATAATATACAAAAAATGGAAGCTAAATGTTGTTGTAGATGCACTTTGAAGAAAGAATGAAGAGGTGGAAGCATTGCTTTGTGCCATTTCTATTAACCAACCAGATTGGATAATCGAAGCAAGGGACTAATGGAATAAGGACGAAGGAGTGTGGACACTCATTCAAAAGTTGCAGCAAGATCCTAGTACATCTGATACATTTAGTTGGAAAAATGGTTTCTTATGGTACAAAGATCATTTATATCTTTGTAACAATTCCCAACTAAAACAAAATATTCTTTTGGAATTGCACACTTCTCCTTTAGGAGGACAATCAGGATTTTTAAAAACTTACCACAGGGTGCAGAAAGAATTTTTTTGGGATGGCCTTAAATCTAATATTCAAAATTTTGTGGCGGAATGTTTAATTTGCCAGCAGAATAAAGTTGAGACAATTAAGACCCCGGGTCTTCTACAACCTTTATCCATTCCAAGTCAACGTTGGGAGGAGATTTCAATGGATTTTATCACAGGTTTACCTAAGTACGAAGGAAAGAGTGTCATCATGGTGGTAGTTGATAGAATTACCAAGTATGCACACTTTTGTGCATTATCTCATCCATTTAAAGCAAGTATAGTTGCTACTACATTTATGGACACAATTCAAAAGCTATATGGAAACCCAAGGGTTATTGTGAGTGACAGAGATCCCATTTTTACTGGAAATTTTTGGATGCAGTTATTTTCTTGTTTGGGTACTCAATTAGCTCATAGCTCATCTTATCATCCTCAATCTGATGGTCAAAATGAGATAGTAAATAAATTTTTGGAAGGATATCTTCGTTGTTTTGTATCTAATAAACAAACGCAATGGGTCAAGTGGTTACCTCTGGCTGAATGGTGGTATAACATCTCCTTCCATACTGCAGAAAAAATGACCCCATTTATGGCACTTTATGGATATTATCCACCATCCATCAAATCATCTTTAAGAGAAAATTCGAAGGTTCAAGCAGTGGAAGATCACATTGAGCGTCAACAAGAAGTTCTCCATCTCTTAAAGGATAAACTAAATTTGGCACAAAATCGAATGAAACAACAGGCTGATCAAAATCGCAGCGAGAGAAGTTTTGATGTAGGAGACTAGGTATTTTTACGGCTACAACCATATAAGAAAATTTCCCTCAAGCAAGCTAAGAAGGATAATAAATGATCGCTAAAGTACTATGGTCCTTACAACGTGTTGCAAAAGATTGGTACTATGGCATAAAAATTGGAGCTTCCTGCTTCTTCACGAGTGCATCCAATTTTCCATGTTTCATGCTTAAAGAAGGTTATAGGTGAAAATATTCCATTTCAAACAATATTTCTAGAACTTGATGAGGGAGGAAAAATCATATTGGAACCTGAAGCGGTCACGGAAACAAGAACACGACAGCTACGAAATCGATCAATTTCATAGTATCTCATCAAGTGAAAGAACTTACCCACTGAAGATTCTACATGGGAGGATGAGAATTTTATACAGAAGTACCTAGAGCTACTCAAGCATTGAGGACAACACTTTTTTGAAGTAGAGGGGCATGTTAGGTCCCTATATTACTAGTATAGTCCCTTATTATTGTTAGTGTAACACCCTTATTGTTATTATTGCACCCCTGTAACCCCCATATTGTTATTATTGTGCCCTTAATTATTATTGTTAGGTCGGCTAGGATTACATTGTGGCCCCACTAAGATTACATCGTGGCCCCATGGACTCATATATATATAAAGGAGGTTTTGTAATTTTTATCATCCAAGAATTGTTCATTCATGTAATGTATTGGAGGTTGCCCCCTCGAAGTGGCATATTTCTAAGGTGTTGATATCTCTTTTCTTCTATATTTGGAGCTGGTTTCACAACAGTTTGAAGGTGATCTCATAGGGTTCAAACCCGTTGCTTCTCCTAGTGCTTTAAAACCTACAACTCACTCAATAAAAGCACATATACAAGTTATAATTGAAAGCATGTTCAAGATGTTAGTGTTAGATAATATAAGCATATAAGAATAAAAATATAAAATCATTCATAATAAGATCTTAAAATGTATAAAGCATTAAGATCATGAACATCAAGAACATGACATAGATTCTTTATTGATGAATGTAAATAAATGTGGTGGAATACCACCTGATTCAGCCATGGCTCCAAGGGAAACTGTCCTCTGGATCCAGCTATCCCAAGCCTCAACAATATCCTTCAAAAAGCATACACATGGATGTCATATAAGAGGAATTAACATCTCTTTGAGGAAGACAAGGGTTTGCAAAATCTGGGAGTGTAGGAGGCTTAGGGATAAACCATAGTTGATCAGGGGCTAAATGGCTATAATATAAATACCTATCTCTCTCTCTCCATAAGGCCTTCCCATGAGTTGTATTTATACCACCCCAGAACAATTTTTTCAGTTGGGATACAGTTAGGCCACATGCTTATGTAGGTAGGCTTCTGGTGTTACCTATAAACCCCACCTAGAAAATAGGGAATTTTATATTTTTTTCATATTTCAAATTATATATGCGGGTTGGGTATAACTGGACCAACGTATGCACATGCTTTTGAGAGGGAAGAGTCGCATATGGAATTCAAAAAAAATGTTTTTTTTAGATACAGGACCAAGTCTGAAGGGAAAGGGTTGCCCAAGGCTATAACTCAAAGCATCAAGTATACAGAGGTGGAAAATGATGCTATAACAATAAGCTTACCATGATAGAATTTGAAAGTAAGGTGTTCAATCATGTTGTATCTATTTCAATATACCTTGGGGAAATTTTAAGTTACATAAGTCCTAAAGTAGTGGAATTATGTCATTTGTGTTGAAAAGTGTAACTAAGTTCAGTCTTCATAGTGACATGTGTGATTCTGATTATATGTAATTGATGAAAAGAAGAAAATAAGATTATTTTTATAGTACTTGAATCATGGGTTTCATGATGAAAGAATTTTATTTTAGTTAAGGTTCCCATTGTGAACCTTTAGGTTTTTTCATCTAGTCATAAAAGTAAATTTTAGTCGATGTCGAGTATGAAGGACCCTTCTTGGGCATGTTAAATTTTTGTATGAGTCATTAAATGTGTACGAAATCACTCCAAGACCAATAAAAAGTATATCTCTCATGCCAGATACAAGATGGAATAAAATATATTCATCATCGGACATGTTGGTTCACCCTCACTCAAGTCATATTCTCCAACCACTATAAATAGGACAGCTCAACCTCATTTCAGAGTATAAATTTCGGTCAAGGTCTCAAGCTAATAAGAAGTGTGAAGGTCATAAAGAAGAATCCCTATAACCAGTGAGAAGAAGGGAAGGAGAAATGAGTTCTTTAGCATTGTTTTGGGGCTATTTTTGGGTCAAATAACCTCCACATACTCAACATTGCAGACGTGTAGATTGCAGTAAGAAGGCAAAAATATTACATTCATAGTGGGAGAGTATTTTGGGTGAAGAACAAGAAAGATCTCAAGCCGAAGTGTCAAGAAGAAGTCTCCTTCTAGAGCGAGGAAGATAAAGTGTCAAAGTTTTTCAAACACATGTGCCATGGTTTTTGAAATAGAGCCAAGGAGTGTAGTGTTGAACCAAGGACCAAAAATATGAACTGTAACCATGATACAAGGAAAGGCAAGTAAATGGATCAAGTGTTGACTTGGGCGTGAAAGAGAAGCAGTGAAATGAAACTTATGTCTTGGTCAAGGGCCTTAGTCTTGGTATTCATCAATTGAAGTCTCTATAAGAAGAAGAATTTGTTTGGATTTTTCTATCAAGTGGGAGAGGTTTTGGCCCCGGTATTATGTTTCTCTTGTCTCTTTATGGTTTATGCATTGGTGGTTGTTTGATGAAGAATAACGCTAGTAAATTAAGTAGAAGAATATATTAATATAAGAAATTAAAAAACATTCAAAATTAGTTATCATAAGAGGAGAAATCACCTAATACTTGATGGCCAAGATTTCTCAATATGGTATCACAGCTAAGGTGACAAAGTCAAGGAAGGGTATCATATCAAGTGCATTGAGGGATGAAATCTCGAGAAAGGAATCAAAGAAGATAAAATGATATCAAAGTAAATTTAAGATCTACAAAAAAGTATCAAAACCCTATATTGAAGAATATGTATACACCAACAAAAGTCTTGGGATTCTCTAATCATCAAATGACCAAAAATACCCTCATCAAGTTGAAGAGATCTACCAATAAAGGTAACTTGAAATTTATACATCAAGAGAATCACTTTAAGGACAAAGATCACATCTTCATCTTTAAGAAAGTCAAAACCCTAGGAGTGTTTCTAGGTTCCGCACTCAATTATTGCTGAAGGAGTGGAAGTATATTGAAGGCTAGTTATCTAAAGAAGGCTAGGAGTGTTGAAATTCAAAAGGTTATAAAGAAAGCTCCCTCTCATTGAAGCAAGGTTCCTTCCATTGAAGGATACCATCAAGAAGTCATCATCAACTAAGTGATCTCCCTCTTTGAAGGGTCATGGATCATTCTTGAAGAAGAAAGCTATATTAATAAAGGAGAAGGTTTCTACCATATACATCATCACCAAATTCAAGGAAGAAACAAGCAGAAGAAGCATATGAACAAGTAAGTATATGTCCACATCTGAATTTGTCGAAATGTATTTTTTAAAGGAAAGAAACAAATTGGTTGGGGCTTCAAACTATCTTGCATGAAATAAAAGGAAAAATATGAATCTCATTGAAAATGAGGTCATGGATGATGTTAAAGGATCTATCACCAAACTAGAAAAATAATATGCTCAAGATCTTGCATAGTTTATGAAGGGGGAACTTAGGGCTCAAAGTATTCTCATTGAATCTATAAAGGATCCTCCTACCCCATATGTATCAAAACTTGAAACTTCAGAAGACATATATGACAACATGGTAGATTTGTATTTTGTAAGAATTGCATGGGAGGTTATATCTAAGGCAAGAACTTTATAGGCTTAAGATGTCAAAAGAAGAAGGAATAGCCTTATACATTATGAGGATATCTGAGATCAGAGATCAACTTCAAGATCTAGGAGAAGTTATCTCTAATATATAAATTACTATAGTAGTACTAAATGCACTACCAGAGGGGTGGGGTGACTGTGCTTCAAGTATTTATGGTAAGAAATAATCTACTCCATTAAATGAACTTTCGTCACTATGAAAGATTGAAGAATCAAGGCTAAAGGAAAAATATGATGTGGAATCAAGTGTGAAAAATTAGGCATATGCTACAATGACAAAAAGAAAGGGAAATTTTGGAAATTTTGGTCCTCTGAAAAACAAGAAGAGCACGACTAAGATTCAATGCCATGGGTGTCCAGAATATGGGAACTACAGAAGACATTTTCCTAAGTGCAAGAAGGAAAATAAAAAAAGAGGAAGAGAAGACACCCATATCACATAGGATGTGGAGGAAGATGAAAATAATAAGTCAAAGAAAGAGGAAGCAAAATACCTCTACTATGATTGAGATGGTATTCCTCACCTAGTTCTTTTCAAGTTCATGTTTTCAAGTTTTCCTCGTGAAAGGTATAACTATCATGATAGGAATCATTAGAAGAGAATGATAAGATGCATCATGGCATCATATAAGCAATAGAAGAAATATCTCATGACATAATCATAGGGAAGCATGAATGGTAGTTGAATTAGGTCCATAGAAGGATATAAACCTTGGTAACCTCATTAGAAGAATAAGTAGTAATTATAGGAAAATAGAAAAGAAAAAATCATTAGGTACAAAAAATCATCATACGTCAGTTAAGAAGAAACATTTTATAAATGAGGATACTTAAGATCCTCTATTAGAATCTTCATCGGAAGGTTCACCAATCAATAAGGATCAAGTGTTTCATCAAGAATTCCTACTTAGAGGAATTCATAGGAGGATGGTATGATTTCGATAAGAAGGTCAAGGGATTGAAGCTCTTTCAATCATGGAATTTTCTGAAGAAAGATGACCTAAAATAATAATGCAATATATGTGCTTTATTTAATAATTTGGAGTCATGTCATATAGTTCTAGAAAATATGGATGAATGCTCTACTTCGAGAGAATGAAAAAGAGAAAGAATCTCCTCCACCGAGAAGATGCAGAAAGGAATCAATAACACATTGAATATATGAAACCAACATAATATGTCCTCATCTGTAAATTATTGTGTATCAATTTTAGAGCCAAAGGTCGAAATAGGGACATGTGGCATGTCGTACAAGTTCGCTCTACTCAACTAGTCCATAATTAGGTCATTGTGGTAGATCCAACATAACGTTATCTAGAATAATCCAAATTTAGTATGACCTATGGCATTGGAAAGAATACATAGATGGATACTACTAGACCAAAGATCAAATCTTAGGGATCTAAAACTACAAAGATACATCAGTTTCAATATCAAGCTCCTCAAAAGCAAGAAAAAGGTGTGTATAGTTTGAAAAATCAGTTTGAACTGATTCAAGGGCATATTGAAGCATAAATATCAGTATTGGGTTCTAAAATTCCCCCCAAAAATAATTCCACACCCATTAATCCCTCTAAAGGCTCTACTATTACTCATGAAGAGGAAAAAGTGCAACATGGTACATCAAAATTCTGGGAGCAAGTTGAAAAAATTTCGCTCTCGCAAAGAGTAAAAAAAAATGAAATGGAAGCTAAGATGGATGGTTTGAAGAAATACATGGATGGATTGTGTTGGGTACCATATTTGTATACTTTCCTCTCCCATTTTACCCTATCTTTCTATCTCTTTGTGCCATTATTTATCTTAAAAGCATGAGGTAAAACCCTTCTTCCTATCTTTTATGGGATATTCGATTAATGATGTATTTGTCATGGAGGTTTTACCCTTATTCCTTATTTGTTGCTACAACATGACAACAATCAGTATATCAGCACTATCTTAGGCCTTCTTACGGTTTCTTTCTGGGCAACCTGGTTGCCGTTGTAGAAAGATGTATTTTTGTAACAATGGAGTCGTTGAGAGGAATCGAGGGTTTCACGACAATTGTATAAAGAGGCCTACGGGCTGTGAATCAGGGGAGACCCTTGGACACACAGACTTTGTATTCAATCTTTTTATCATTAATTGAATGTATAGCAGCTTGTTGTTTGACCTGTAACTCTTGAGTTTCCGCAGCCTTGATCAAAGAGTTGGGCCCACTCTTGTGATCAGGTGCCGCGTTCTTCTTTCTTTCCTTTACAGTGTTGTGTTTGGTGTGATTTCTTATTTTTGTTACAGTCACGTTAATTTTTGTGGATGCCTTTTATTTCTGTAGTTCATTTCATTTCCGTTATAGTGGTATGTGTGTTATAGATTAAACCTGTGACCTACAATGGGCCATGTGCTTGTATCTGCATATACGTTGTCGTTAGTCTTGAAATAACTAATGCCCTTAGGTTGATAATTTATGTGGAAAAAAGGTTGAATTCTTTTCATATCCGGACACCAACATTTTGGCGCCATTGCTGGGGAAGGATAACAGGTGCAAGAACAGGATCTGCAACTTCAAGTCCTGAGTGTAAGTGCCTTGTGTTTTATTTTTTCTTTCTTTCTTTCTTGTTTCTTTTATTACTTTGCTTTCTGTAGAATTAAACCCTCGTCTTTGGGAATGTGTTTTGTAAAACCTTGCCCTAAGTCCTGGGCATAGTCCAGTTTTTCTGTTTTTATTTCCTGTTGTTTCCTTCTAGGGTCCAATTTCTCGTCCTGGGGAGGGTATATTATTACTCTGCTCCAGGTCCTAAACCTCAATTTTTTTTCCTTTTCCTGTTGTTTCGTTTTTTGTGAAATATTTTCTCTTGTCCCAGGGAGGAAGTTATCTATTCTACTTCGATTCCTGAGCGGTTGATTGATTTTCTTTAATGAACCCTCTCCACAACTTGTATGAACAAATATCTGAACAAGAGGGGCAGAGGAAGAACCCCAAAGAAAGGGAAGGATCTGGGAAGGAAGACGTATATTCAGGAAATTATTAAAAAATCTAGATCTGAGGCATCGTCCCATGCTGTTGTTAGGGTTAGGTTTCAGACGAAGTCTGAAGGGCAGCTTGTGGAACAACCAGTGCCATCCACGGTACCAGAAGGTGTTATTTCTACAGCAGAAGTGGAAGAAGTGGCAAGTAAGGGATCAGAAAAATTGAGCAACTCTAACTGGGAAGCAGAACTTCAAAAAGGGTTTTCGTCCCCAAGAGACAAAGGCAGCGCTGTAAAAATTTCCTTTGCCGAGTTCAGTGATTCTGATCTGGTAAAGGAACTTTTGAAGGACTTTGATTCACCAAGAGACCGGGGGAGTGCGGTGTGACCATATTCGATTGAATCACTCCAGATACTGGCTGCTGAAGCAGTCAAAACTCCAAGTGAGTATTGGAGGATATTTATGGCACATGTAAGTTCCTCTATTGATTGTCCCATTGGAAATGTTATAGGTGATGCACCAATGAGACCCATCCCTTTAATAGCCTTGCCTAGTTTTCATGGGCTCCCTTATGAAGACCCTGATACTTTCCTCTTCGAATTTGATATTTTTTGTCGAGGATATGACTATATGACTGATGCTCAGAAATTAAAAATATTTCCTTATACCTTAAAAGGGACAGCCCTGAGATGGTTCATGGGTTTAGGGGGGAGCACGATTACCTCATGGGAAGAAATGAAAAAAGCTTTCTTGGAAAAGTAATAAGATTATTGTAAGTCCCATGACATTACTATAAGTCCCATGACATTAAGGAGGAAATATTTAAGTTTGTACAGAAGGAGGACGAAAATATGGAGGACTGTGTACAACGATTTAAATACATATTGCAGAGGTCTGGACATAGTGACTTGGATAAGGACATTCTAAAGATCATTCTTCTCAGGGCACTCAGGGAACACTCTCTGCAACTCTTGAATATAGTGGGAAAAGGGGATATTTCGAAAGAAAACTTTGAAACTAGCTGTGACTATTGTATCAAATGTTCGCGAGGGGCTACAAGAAGTGGACAAGGTATTCGGTCATCGAAGACCTCCGGTGGAGGGGTCACAAAAGCAGAGATTGGAAATCTACTGGATAACCTGAGGACCGATATCTTGAGCATGCTATCTGTTTGGTCAATTTAGTGTGTCCTAAATTGCTGCATTTAATTTGTCAATCCGGGAATCGTAAGCTGATGAAGTGCGGCGCACTATATGTGCAAGATAACCTATTTCTTAACTTTTTGTCGTTTTTGGTTTTCTAAGGTGAAATGGAAATTCTAAAATGAAAACAGGTTTGGTTATGTTTGTTCAAGGAAATGATATCCCCTATAATGAATTACCAACTTGAAACTTTAAAAAGAAATTTGAAATTTATAATGACAAGACTTGAAAGGAAATGAAAATGTGATGCTAAAATAAAAAGGTGTTGCTAGTCTAATAAATCAAAACAGTGAACTGTTGAGCATGAAAACCAAACTATTCTTGCTGCTAACTAAACACAAAAGAAACTATGCTTAAGGAAATTCAAAATTGCAACAAAATAAATCTAAATCAGATTACATCAATTTATCTTCTGATCCTTCATCATTAGTCCAGCTATGATTTTCGGAAGTAATCATAAACAACTTGAGTAACTGATATCTAACTTGCAGAAAGTAGACTAATATCAAACCATACATTCATGATTCAATCCCTCACCATCAGTCCAGCTGTGGCTTTCGGAGGCAACTGAAGATGTCATGCACAATTTAATATATCTAATTTTACAAAAAGGAAACTAATACTAAACTACACATTTCATAATACAATCCCTCACCATCAGTCCAGCTGTGGCTTTCGGAGGCAACTGAAGATGCTATGAGCAGCTTAATATATCTAAATTTGCATAAAAGAAACTAATACTAAACTACACATTTCATAATACAATCCCTCACCATCAGTCCAGCTGTGGCTTTCGGAGGCAACTGAAGATGCTATGAGCAGCTTAATATATCTAAATTTAACTACTGAAGCAAATAAGCAAAACTAAAATGAACAAAGCAATACTGAAATTAAACAGAAACTATGAAAAGAAAATTAGCAGCAGAACAATGTTAGTTCCATGTCATTAGTCAAAAAGCTATGAAAATGCTCGGGCTGCCTATCTATAACCTGAAACAAGAACACTGATCAGTGATTAACAACATAAAACATGAAAGACAGAAGTGAAATGGAAATTATGGAAGTTTATAAATAGAAATGAAGCAAATGCAATGTATAAACATATGAATGGATTATGGCACAATGAGCTTTAAAGAAACGAAATGAGAACTATACACTAATGCACAAAACCTTAGCTGAGCAGGGGCCCTCTACACCAGCCTTGGCAACGATCTTCAAATACGAATTTCGGTTGAAAACAAAGTCTTCTTATATTAAAAAGCAGTCATTACAGAAAGGTGATGTTACGGCACAAGTGCAACGTAATCACATTACAGAGCAGACTAATAAAAGATAACAGAGACTAACATCGACTAACTCTATATGCGTATACAAACGCATTATATATAACAAAAGAAATATAACTGTCTCCTAAAGTTCATGCTGGTGGAGAACACGTAGACCATTACGTCCACGGATCTAGGATCATGGCCATGTTGGAAAGTAAATCTACGAGGAGTGGATGCTTGAATTCAACTAAGGAGCCATGTACAGATGTCGATTTATCCTCCGCAGCTTAGAAACGGCTGTATGAATCTTCATGTGACACGAAACAGAGTCCTGCCAACATGAGACTCTATGGTTGACTTCCATGTGGACGCCTTTGACCACGGATTCTTTAGATGAGTTTGCTCGAACCAATAGGACACAAACCATGTCCACATCATTCCTGACCTTCCCATGTGGCTCGTTTTCCTTGTAGACACCTGTAGCATAGAGTTTCACAAAATAGCTGCGGAAAGTTGCAGCAGCTGCGGAAAGTGGCAAGATTCCGCAGCTGAATGAACAAAATCTAAACCAAATAGCAAACACAAAAATATAATTAAAAACCATGTTAGATGCTCTTTTGCACATGATATTGACAACTTGGGAGGTTCAGGTGAGTGAAAAAGGTATAGAAAAGTGTATGGAAAAGATGCAGATTTGAGACTCAACACTATCATCCTAAATGGAAACTCTACAGGAAAAACAGAAGCATATGGAGTTGGAAAAATCCATGGCCATATTATTCCCTCAGTGCAGAAAGAAACACCCTTTGAAGGAATGCCTGCTGAACATGATGGAAGCCTGCGCGATCTGCAAACAGACTCACACGACCAGTGCATGTCCTTCCTTGCCAGGGCTGAAAGCATTTTTCCAAGGAGAAAGCGAGGAAAGCACAGTGGAACAGCTATAATTTATGGGGCAGAAGAATCCATGGCAACCTCGATCACCGGCGGTGAATCCAGGTATGTTTTAGGACCCATGCCAGTACTTTCATAATTTTAGTATGGGTCCCCAATCTGCACCATTTTCATCCATGTGGGCTCAATATTAATATCCCCCTTGGCAACAATGGGTTCCTAAAACCATTTCAAATCCTTCATGGAATTAGACTTGGCATGAACCCCCTCCCACTAGACAGTTTCCTCAGCCTATGCCTCAACAGAAACTTCAGTTGCCTTCCAATGTGCCCTGAGGAAACCCAGACATTAGACCCCAGCTTCCTATCCAGCCCAACCCAAATCCGAATAATAAAGGGGTTCAACAAATAGACACTCTAAACCTTCCATCCTATAACATTTCTACCACAGGACTCAATGAGATAAATCTACAGTCTGGCCGGGTAGTAAATGCACCTACTTAACCCATTATGACAGAACAATTTGATGGTGAATATACAAAACCAGATCAAAGAACATTGAGGGAGAATTCATATCAAAACGTAACACCTCCCCAAGTTGTTCCCAATCAAGGTCATTTAATATCTCCCCCATATCCCGAAATATTGACCTTGAGCAAACCAAACCCTCAAGCAGAATTTGACTTCCTAGGGGAAATGCATAATATTTTTGTTAAAACACCCCTTTTACAAGCTATTAGGGATGTACCTATTTATGAAAAAAATATGAAATAATACTGCTCAAAGAAACCAGGGAGGAAATCTAAGGATCCATTAACTATTCATGTAGTGGGCAGACTATCCGATATCATGTTACAAAAGATCATGCCTGTAAAATACAGAGACCCTGGGAACCCGATTCTAACAGTACAAATTAATGGGATTGAAATCCCAAATGTACTGGTGGATTTGGGAGCAGCCATTAACATTATCATTGTTGAAACAATGAACACATTAGGATTTGGAAACATTAAACCAACCCCTACTATCCTAGAAATTGCAGACAAATCCACAATCAAACCAGTAGGGAAATTAGAGGATATGATCATTTCAGTAGACTCATGGCATTACCTTGTGGACCTCCTTATATTGTCGAATCGATCTTGAGTAGGTGACCACCCATTGATCTTAGGAAGGCCTTGGTTGTAAACTGCAAATGCCTACATACGATGCCAGTCTGGACATATGATCATATCAAATGGGATAGTTACAAAGAATCTCAAGCTCTATTCTCCTACGGAACCAAGCCCATATGAAAAATCATTACCCAGTCAGAAATATCTACCTGAAGAAGAGCCTGAACCTGAAAATGAAGATGTTAGACCAGTTCACACTATTGGCCAGGCCCTTCAATTTAAAATAGAAACTGAAGATGATGCCATTAACACCTTCATTAATGATTCCAGTTCTGTTTCTAATCAAACTCGACATATTCTAGAATCTGTTGTGAGCTGTGAGACACAGGAAAACATTGAACCAGAAGATGAAATTGAGGACATTCCTGTAACCCCATTCCAGGATAGTACTCCAATCGAGATTGAACTAGGGAAAACACTTAATATCAACCCAAACCTATCCGAATCTCAGACCAAACAGCTTTTGAAAGTCCTTCAAGATCATCAGGAAGCTTTTGTCTAGGATTATACCGACATGAAGGGTATCCCTCCCAGACTAGGCACTCATCATATTTACATTAAGGAAGATTTCCGCCCTGTAAGACAACCTCAACGGAGGATGAATCCTGCTCTCAAAAATTAAAGAAGAATTACAAAAATTGTTGGATGTAGGATTCATTTATCCCATCTTAGATAGCCAATGGGTATCCCCGCTAGTTATCATTCCCAAAAAGAATGGTAAATGGCGGATCTATGTAGATTACAGGGAAATAAATAAGGAAACACAAAAAGACCATTTTCCTTTGCCATTCATTGACCAAGTCCTGGACACCTTGGCTGGAAAGAAGTTCTTTTCCTTCCTAGAGAGATTCAGCGGATATAATGAGATCGAGATAGCCCCATAAGACCAGGACAAGACAACTTTCAAATGCCCATGGGGAACCTTTGCATATAGGGTCCTTCCATTTGGCCTCTGTAATGCTACTGCTACCTTCTAGAGGGCAATCTTGAGAATTTTTTCTGATTTGGTCAATGATAGCATCGAAATCTATATGGATGATTTTAATCCATATGGGAACTCATTTGAAGAAGGATTGGAAAATTTGGAGAAGGTACTCAAAAGATGTAAACAGACCAATGTATCATTGAGTACAGTCAAATGCCATATGATGAGGGAAGAAGGAGTAGTATTGGGACATTTTCTCTCAGCCGCTGGAATTCAAGTTGATCCAGCTAAAGTAGAGGTAATATTACATTTCCTCGTACCCAAAACACCCACATAGGTATGTAGCTTTATTGGTTGTGCTGGTTATTACAGGCGCTTTATAGAAAATTTTGCTAAAATAGCACACCAACTATTTCAATTGCAAACAAAAGATGCCGAATTTTTGTGGACTGAAGATTGTGAGACAGCCTTCATGAAAATTAAGGGGATGGTGTGCACAGCCACAATCCTCCGAGGACCTGATTGGGCATTAATTTTTCACATACAGACTGATGCTTCTCAGACAACAGTAGGGGCTATTTTAGGATAGCAGGTAGACAAAACACCGTATGCAATTTATTACATCAGCAAGAATTTCATTCTTGCTGAACTAAACTATATGGTGACAGAAAAATAATTATTAGCTGTCATTTATGCTATCAATAAGTTCTGGCACTACATCACCATGTACTTTACTATTGTCCATACTGATCACGTAGAAATCAGGTATTTGATGAATAAACCTATTACTCTTGTCCGTATTACGAGATGGTTACTATTGCTTCAAGAATTTGATATTACAATAGTAGATAAGACAAGAAAAGATAATGTAGTAGCTGATTTCATATCTAGAATGGATAACAATGATGAATGCACACCAATAGAAGACAGTTTTCCTGATGAACATCTTTTTGCAGTTTCTACTAAACCTCCGTGGTATGCAGATATTGCTAACTATATTGCTACACGGAAAGTGCCTCCTCATTTGTCGTATAGGGAAAAACGAAATATTATTCATCATAGTGCCTGATATTCTTGGATGGCAGGCTACCTTTTTCATACAGGAGTAGATAAGCAGATCCGGTGCTATGTGCCTGAAGATGATATTTATGAAGTATTGAAAGCTGCCCATGATGGCCCTTGTGGAGGGCATTTTGCGAATAAAAGAACAAGCCATAAGGTGCTACAAATGGGATATTACTGGCCTTCCATTTTTCGTTATGCTCAAAATTATGTCAGGAGGTGTGATAGTTGCCAACGTATGGGGCAAACCGGTAAAGTTGATGAAATGCCTTTGAAGGCACAAGTAGTCCTTGAGCCTTTTGAGAAATGGGCTATTGACTTCGTTGGACCCTCTAACCCACACTCCCAGCAGAAATTCCACATCTTGGTCTGTACTGATTACGTGACTAAGTGGGTGGAAGCCAAAGCTGTTGTGAAAGCAACAGAGCAGGTAGTCTCAGATTTTCTATTTGAATAATTTTTTGCTCGTTATGGTAGTCCAAGAGAGGTTGTTTCAGATGGAGGAGAATAATTCACATCATGCAAGATAGCAAAGCTCATGCAACAATATGCGGTCAAGCACAGAGTGACATCTTCATACCATCCCCAGGAAAATGGACAAGTAGAAAGCACAAACAAGACATTCGAAAACATTTTGAAAAAAATTGTGGCATACCATCATCGAGATTGGGCTCAGAAGCTTCCAGAGGATCTTCGGGCATATAGAAAAACATGGCGGAATACAACCAGGTTTTCACCATTCAAATTGGTTTATAGGAAATCCCCGTTGTTTCCAATAGAATTTGAAATAAGCATGCTCAGAAAAGCTCTCGAATTTGGTTTAGATCTATCAGATGCCTAGAAACACCGATTGGCTCAGCTTAATGAACTTGATGAAATATGTTCAATGGTTTTCCAGTGAACTACTGCTATCCAGCAGCAGAGAATGAAATGGCATGATAAGTTTATTAAAAATAAGGTGTTTCAAAGTGGAGATTGGACACTACTTTATGACTCTTGTTTTAAAGATTTTGAGGGAAAGCTTTACACTTGTTGGATGGGACCTTATGAGGTGGATGCTGTATTTGATAATGGAATAGTCAGGCTAGCCACAATTGATGATACACATAATTCGTTTACAGTCAATGGACATCACCTGAGACTATACCATCGACCGGCTTCTAAGCATGCTTTTATTAAACAACTCTCTGAGAAATCTGGTTTGAAGGTTATCAGTGCAGAGAATCCTTCCTCTACACCCTAGTTGTAATATATATATATATATATATAGATATATATATATAAATAATTCTGTTCTATTTTCTTGTCTTTTTGCAGGAGCTATGACTAAGGAATGAAAATCAAGGAATTTTCTTGTTGCTACTACTCATGGTGATGTTACTCAATTGCTACTTCTCATGGTGTTGTTCCTCGGTCACTGCTACTCATGTCGTTGTTACTTGGTTGCTGCTACTCATGATGCTGTTACACCAAGTGCTATTACTAGATGTTGTTACTCCTTGTTCAAAGCTGCTACACCGGATGTTGTTACTCGCATTGTTGTTACTTGGTTGTTGATTCTCATGATGTTGTTACTTGGTTGTTGCTACTCTGATGTTGTTACTCTGATGTTGTTACACCAACGTTGTTACTCCGATGCTGTTACACCGATGTTGTTACTCTGATGTTGTTACACCGGATGCTCTTACTCTGATGTTGTTACACAGATGCTGTTACACCGATGCTGTTACACTGATGCTGCTACACTGGATGTTGTTACTCTGCTGCTATTATACCGGATGTTGTTACACCGATGTTGTTACACCAATGCTGTTACACCATCCACATCATTACTATGTTTTCATCCTACCAATCGTCACATCATCTAGGTAGGCCGTCAGGTACGTCTCCACGTGAATTTTACTGATTTAATTAAATATCCCATGTGAATATTTTAATGCCACGGATGACAAAAATTTAAGTTTGGGGGGGGGTGTCGTCATGCGAAGGACGGCGTAATAAGCCTCATAAGTTAAGTATGACATTATGCTCATGGTACACCCTATGATTCCCATCAATATGTGGTATCATCATTTAAATCGTATTGGGATTCGTAAGATGTCTCGTCCACCCTATACAAACAATTATTATTTCTATTTTACCACACTTACCATACTCTTTCATGATTTTTCTCAGTTTTCAAGAGTTACCAACATTATTTACCATTACCACCTTTCCGTTTTCACTATGTTGTTCCTTTGAATTTGGTACCCACCACCTTGCCCAACGGTCTGTTGTTACAGGAAGTGCTGCTACAAGTCTCCATAGTATGGGTGGGCTGGATGTGCATCATGAGCCTGAAAACACAGTTTCAGTTCGCAGCAATCCAGAGGTTTGGCAAGTCTTTCTCGACACAGGGTGGGATATCTACTTTGACAGATTGCAGGTATTTGATGGAGATATCACAATGGAATTCACACTCAATTTAGAGGAAAATTATTCATGGGTTAGAGGTCTGGAAGTTCTTGCCACAGAGGAGGTAATTGTAGAGGTTAGTGGGGTGAGACAGCCAGGGCAGCAATGGTTTGCTCGGAAAATTTCTGTCCTGGAATTTCCTAAATTGTTCTTACAGGCAGGAGAAAGTGTCATTCAATTGGGCAGAGGATATGAGCGCATAACTGTGTCATATCCTGATTACCTGTGAGGGTCGGGCCTCAGCTCTGTTTAAGTATCAATTTAAAAATCTAACACACCTCCGATTTCCACAGAATCAGGTGCATGCCCTGAATATGCCATTTTTCCTATTGAAACAATTGCAGCATATGGTACAGTTTTCTCGGCGCTCTCGCCAGATGATGGCAGTACTTTCTAACCATGGATTGGTGTGATTATTGGTCATGCATGCAATAGGCAGGCTGCGGGTTTCCTGGGTGGAACTCTGTGGATCCTCAGAAGAAGTGGTAGCAACTATGATTGCTACTAGAGAAGAAGAACCAGCCTCTCCAGCTGGTCAAGCGGAAGAAGAATATTCAGAAGAAATTTATGAAGAGGAACCCGAGGAAATGGAAATGAAAATTTATGAGGAGGAACTAGAGGAAGAAGAGATGAGTATGGAGGAAGTAGTTGGTGACACAAACGAGGCTTCCACACAAGAACCAGCCTCGATTGAAGAACCCACAGAAGAAGTAATTATGGACATCGTGTAGGAAATTGATACTATTATACAGTCATCAACCTTTGTCAATGAAGAAAAAAGGAATGGAATTGTGGACAGAGGAATGGAAAGTGATGCTATTTTGGAAGAAACAACATCACCTACCCAGACATATATGGATATTGATACAGGTGGGGGTGTTACACAAGAACCACCCCCAATTCGGCTAGAACAGGATGAGTCAGCTTGCGAAATCGACGCTGGACCTCAAGAATTGGTACAAACTGTGAAAACAAAGGTGAGTCCTGAGGAAAATGAGGGTAAATAAGGAATGAACCAGGCAGTCAATACTGTTCCACAAGAACCAATATCAAACCATGAAGAAGAAATGGTAAGCAAAGGGCAAGAGGAAAGAAGGGAATTGAGCCACGAAATCGATGCTACTCCACAAGAACCAGCATCAACTCTGGTTGAGGTAGTAATGCATGAAGTCCCAGTCCCAAACAAAAATGAAAATAATGGGTCTGTTCCCTGTTCTCCATTCAATTCCCTGATGCCCAAAGGGGTGAGGGGATTTCGCTCGCCCCAACTGTTAATGGAAGAAGTGGCTTCTCCCTCAGTATTAAAATTTGTTGACATGGCCAAGATTGGCCCATACGCTATTGAAACAGAACACTTATATGTTCACAAGGAAGACAGAGTTGCTGTAGAAACATTGGAACACAGGGGGATCAATGAAATTGCTGACCAAACAACAGAAGTTCCTAGAAGAAATTTAGAAGAAGAAGGCCCTGTGGATAGGGGGCCCAGCCAGAAGGGCTTGAAAAAAGAATCTGTAGAGGATGAAGACATCATTCCGCCGCCTTCCGAGCCTTTCATAGGTCCAGAACTTGAATTCTTCGTTAAACAGGAATGGGTCAAACAGTGTGAGAAAATAAGGTTACCTCTCAAAAAGAGGTATCGGCTGCAGTTCAGTGAAACCATGAGACTGAAAAGGGAGGTTCAGGATTTGAAGAAGCAAGTTTCACATTTAAAAAGGAAGGTAAAAATCTACAAATGGAGGGAAATAAAGCCGAAGATTGAAGTCTCCACTGCAGCTACTCAGACTGGCCTAATCGAAGAGTTGTTTGAAGGTCGAGAATTTGTATTGGCCACTGAAATTCAAAAGTGGCAGTCTGCGGCGAGCTACCACAAGAAAGAAATAGCTAGGGTTTGAGAACAGGCTACTAGAGTCGTCATAAGGTACATGGATCAGTTATACAAGGCACGACTGAAGCAGGCCAAACAGAAGACCAGGATAGAAGAGTTCGAAGAACAAGTTCAGTTGCTAAAGACAGATAAGGAGAAGATGTTCTCCCTAGCACAGGAGGTAATGGCCTACAGATCTTCTGCACATAGCTATGCCTTATTCCTTCATGAAAAATTTCTTTTCTTTTGTCTAGAAAGTATATATAAGGAGATTTGGTACAAAATTGAGGACCCCATTCAATTTCTCTGTATTTTAAAAATTCATGATATTATAGGACAACACTTAATGTGCGAGGCCCACATGGTGTAGAGCAGTCGGTGATGGGGTGTGCTATTTAGGCACTCCATTCTGCAAGGTCACCGGTTCGAAACCCGTGGGTGGGATGGGAGGAGACAAAATGGGAAGATTAGGATTAGTCTAAACGAGAAAAAAAAACACTTAATGTGCGAGCTCTACATGCATGGGTATTACTTAAGGCGTGACCAGTCCTTTAACCTCGTTTCATTCGTGGGGGACATCCACTTAAGGGCTTTCACCTCCTATACCATCAATCAGATTAAATGGAGAAAGGCTTGGGATACATTTGAATAAAATCAAGCCGGAAAGCCATTAATGGTGAGAAGAGAGCATGGTCAGTCCTCAAACATTTATAACAATAATTAGACCTTTCTACAAATTTAGGGCCGTAAAGCACACATGTCGGCAACCCAGAAATGGTGCATTGACCTGTGTGTCAACCATATTACGACATTTCTCAAGGAAGCACTGGACAGTTGTCAGAAAAGATGGATGTTGTCCTCCTCGGCCGTCAGGGAAAGAGAACCATTTTGGGCACCTAACTTTGCACATGCCTTAGAGAGAATTATGTGTTACATGGCATGCATTCATACCTGTGGGGTTAGATGGATGGGATTAAGATTTCAATTTCTCCTTTTATGGATGCTAGCTGTGCAGTATACTCCTGCGTATAACGTTGAACCAGACTGGTGGAAGGATGTTGTTTTTACGGAAGGATATAAGCCACCAAGAACAGAAATGGCTGCAGAATATGACCTCACATAGCTTCATGTCGATCATAGTCAATCCAATCCAGATCTGAGGAGACGATGAGCTGCATTAGGACATGCAGATAGATTAGTTGGGGGGAGATGTTGGGTATCAGATTTGTATACTTTCTTCTACCATTTTACCCTATCTTTCTATCACTTTGTGCCATTATTTATCTTAAAAGCATGAGGTAAAACCCTTAATAGTATCTTTTATGGGATATTTGATTAGTGATGTATTTTTAATGGAGGTTTTACCTTTCTACATATTAACTTCGATATTTCTTTAGATCTGGCTACAATAGGAGCGTTGCGGCCACGAGTCAAGGCACAACCCATCATCTCCAGCATCTTCCTTATTTGCTGCTACAGCATGACAGCCATGGGTATATCAACACTATCTTAGGCCTTCTTATGGTTTCTTGCTGGGTAAATTGGTTGTCATTGTAACAAGATGTATTTTTGTAACAATGGAGTCGTTGAGAGGAATCGGGGGTTTCAGGACAATTGTATAAAGAGGCCTACAAGATGTGAATCAGGGGAGACCCTTGGACATAAAGACTTTGTAATCAATATTTTTATCATTAATTGAATGTACATCAGCTCGTTGTTTCTCCTATAATTCTTGAGTTTCCACAACTCGGGTCAAAGAGTTGGGCTCACTCTTGTGATCAGGTGCTGCATTCTTCTTTATTTTCTTTGCAGTGTTGTTTTTGGTGTGATTCTTTATTGCTATTATAGTCACGTTAATTGTTGTGGATGCCCTTTATTTCTGTAGTTCATTTCCTTGCTGTTACAGTGGTATGTGTGTTATACATTAAACCTATGACCTACAATGAACCATGTGCTTGTATCTGCATATAATTTTCCGTTAGTATTGAAATAAATAATGCCCACGGGTTGATAATTTATGTGGAAAATGGGTTGAATTCTGTTCATATCCAGACACCGATAGATTGAAGAAATGTGTGGAAGCTATGATGGATGGTTTGAATAATGGTGTTGAAGCGAAGATCGAAGGTAAAGAAGTAAAACTAAAAGTCAACATGGAAGACATGAAGAATGGCATGGAAAGTTTGAAGGAAATTTTAATAGAGTTTCTACAAGAAATTATTCCTAATGGCGAAACGGTAGTAGATGAAACTCATGATTAGAAAAAAATAAATGTTAATCATGATTTCATAGACTCTAATGTTGGATTTATAAATCCTTACAATCTCACCTATGGGTGGTTCTAAACCATAATGTATGCCACTTATATTTGAATGACATGTATGGGCACGTTGGGAGGAGGAGTCGAGTGGTGAGCCTCAACCCCTGGTTGTATCGCACCCACAAAAATTTTCGCGGAGGGGGCTGGAGCAAAGAAGCATGGACCAACCCCAACTCATGGTCATGTTCATAGCCCATAGGACCAAACACATACTAGAGGCATTTGGTAGAGGGGGGTGGGGTTGTTGGCCCTAGCCTGGTCCCATGGCCCTGCATATAGCCACAGGTGGAAAGAGAAAGGGATAATATGATGGGTGCAGAGTTTGAGGCCTAGCCCTAGGTTACGGTGCTAACATGTAACCTTTGAATAAATATTTAGGAGCTTGCAAGTTTGAAAAACAAGTTTGCAAAGATAGAAATATAAAAATTATATAATACCTAATCGATAAACTAGAAAGATAGGTGCAAAACAACTAATCACTACCTTATAAAACAATTAAACAATTTGTAATGTTTTATAAAAAAAATCAGTCCTTTATTTATATTTTGATAGTGAAAAACCCCATAACTCATCAAAGTAAAACACTGGAAGCTCCATCAAATTTAACAATTAAAAAATAAACAACTAATCATCCCTTTATTTTTTTGACACTTACAAAAAAAATATTAATTTAGGAAAACTCACAATTTTAGAAGATTTTACCTAGTTACTTTAACTCCAAGAAAAAACACTCTATGATTCTTAAAAAAATGCTATAACAATAACATCGGAAGCAACGGTAATGTGCATATATAACAAAAAACCTTTCTCTACAAATACAACCAACAATAAAGGATGTTCCATAGAGTTTTTCACCATATTGATAATACAAATCTAATTTGATTAGAAATAAATACATAAGTATGATATTTTTTTAGATGGATGCTATTGGAGGGACTCTTTTAATCGCAATTTTAATTACAATGTTATTTTTACATGTCAGATCCATTTAACACTATTAATCCTCTCTAAATTATCAAATATCATGTGTCCATTTTTTTTTTTCACAATGATTATCACATATATTTCAATATTTTTAAAACAACAACTACTATATATTTCATGCCTCTCATGCATATCAATGGCGGTTTCTAGGATCGAGGAGATTGCTCTTGTGGAAGGAACTTCTTCCACGATAGTTCATCTCCGCATTTAAGTATGATAGATACTAGATGAATATTTTTATTTTGTGCAAAATATTCATGAAAACCTTGATTAACATGAAAATAAAGAAAAAATTTCTTCCTCTGAAAAACATATGCATCTGCCACGACTGTTGGCAGAAAAATAATTTTGGAAGTCTTTTGCTTCATCACCATTAGGGTATGCTCAATTCCCTCACCTTGAAGGGATTCTATTAGAATGAAGATGGAAATATATGCTTTGAATCTATGTCTCCATGCACACCATAATGAATCACACATGATTTGGACACAAACAAATCACTGTACAATTTAGTAATGTGTAATTATTGTCAATGCCAATCCAAAATCCGATTATTGTAAATTAATTTTATAAAGGGGAGGAGGTTAAGCACTCATGATTGCATGGATCTTAAGCCATTAACTCTATAATGTGCTTTCATTTCCATTTTTCCTTGAATTTTATCTATCATGCCCAAACGACAATGTCAAATGAAATTTCCTCATATCTTTTCTCTCACAATATTTATATAAAAAGGAAAAATAAGAGCAGGGATTGAACAACACACACTAGGAAAAAATAATGAAGGTAGATTATTATATTTGGATGCTTCTCATAAGTATCATTGTATTAACTATATTTCTTAGATGCAGGACTTTGAAGTGGTTGGGTAAATGAATTACGTGGTGTCCTAAAACATGCAAGATTAGGAGGAAGGGTGAAGAAGGAATACTATGCTTACCATTCTAATTACAGTGCCTCTAGCAATACCCCAAAATTTCTATGATGTGCGGATCTTAATCATTGCAACAGCCTTGTTAATCATCATCTAGGTTTTTATACTTACCCGCTACTTAAATCTCTATCCTAGAAATGTTCAACAAATTCTGAATTTACAGACCACTAAACATTAGATCCAATGATCTCATAAAATGTTTATTTGAGATTTAATTCTGGTCATCATGTACCTTGACTTAGGGAAATTTTATGATTCAAAAAATAAGGTTGAAGCCTATTTCTCAACTGGAAATCTAGCCTATATGAACTAGATGGACTATTTATCTATCTGGATTGACTGAATTTCCATCAACTGGAAATATGCCCTAGATGAAAGTAAATGATCTAAATACAAGTTACAAAACTTCTCCAAAATAAAACCCCTATTACTAGCTTTCAGGAATTAAATTCTATTAATAAAATAAAAACAAAAATAATCTCTATTTTGTGACGTGGAATCTGGAACTGTTGGATTCAAATTCCCCTAAATCTGGGTTTGATCCTTAGATGTCTAAGCTCCTCAAAACTTTGAACTCCCATGAAGTTGTCCCCTAAAATATTTCAACTTCCCTTTAAACAAGGCAAGCACTAGCACCTATTCTACCCAACTATTGTACAACATATTTTGTAAATTTTGGTGAGAAAGGATTTTTAGTGCATATTTTCTTAATGCTCGGTAATTCTCTTTTTCTAGTTTCTTATGTTCACCTCAAAAAAAACGATTTCAATTTTCTATATTGAGAGTAAATTGAAAGGTACCTCTAACTCTGTTATGTCCTTATATTTCTAGTGTAATCTCTTATTTTTGTTAGTGTAGCCCCATTATTGTTATTTTTGTACCCCTTTTGTCCCCATATTTTTATTATTGTGCCTCCTAAAATCCCACTATTGTTATTGTTGTTCCTTTACATTATTATTGTTAGGTCGGATAGGATTATATTGTGACCCCATGGACTCCTTTATATAGAAATGAGGTTTTTTCATTTGTATCATCCAAGAATTTTTCATTTATGTAATGTAAACAAGGCTTCCCTGTGGAAGAAGAGGTAGGGTTCTAAGTTGGTGCTCTCCATTTTCTTCTATTTTGTGAGCTTATTTCACAACATTGTCTATCAGAGCTTTGGATTATAGGGTTTCGTTGATGCGAATAGCTTTTCATGGCATTTTTGCTATAACTTGTTTTCTACATGTAGGTTTTAACCATGTACATAAATTATCTACAAACGAATCTTAAAAATAGAAAATAAACAATAGCGAGAGCATAAAACATAAAACATATATACACAGATATTTTCCCCTGGATCCCAAATCGGGACTACTAGCTTGATTTTTCATTATATTCCTTTAAGTGTTACAACACATATATATACATGTCGAAGCATATATAGACCCCAATCCATTAACTCTGGATTAGAACATAACCGTAGTTACCTTGATCGGATCTACAAAATACCAGGGGCTGAAAAACATCATGCCCTAAAACCATGTGTAAACCCATGCACAAAGCCATGTGTGGGTCCACCCACTGAAAAATAGGGTCCAAATTTTTTTTTCTCGGGCCGTTGCCCAAGACCTTGAACAGAGGGGGCTGCCACCCCCCCTGCTACGACTGGTGCAATGTACAGGGGAAGCTATCGCCCCCCCTCACACATGTGAATAATCATGGAAAGAATATAACACATACCCAACATTCTCCCACTTGTTGTTTTATTTCCATAGGGGGCCATAGGAGAGCTTAGTCATTAGCCCCGCTTTGCAACACCCATTGTTTCTCTACATGAAGAGAACTTCTGAGTGCTCACAGACTTCATTAATGCATTTGAAACATTCTTCAAAGTGTCCACCTTTACCAGAAACACCCTTTTATCCTCAACCATATCCCTCACAAAGTGATATTGAACATCAATATGCTTTTTCTTTCAATGATAAGCAAGGTTCTTAGCGAAGTAAATTTCACTTTGGCTACCACAGTCTATCCTTATATTTCGCTGCACCAACCCCATACTTGAACACAATCTCTGAAACCAAATTTCTTCCCTGCTTTCATTAGTGCATGCCATGTATTCTGCCTGTGTAGTTGAAAGAGACACTACAGACTGTCTTTTACTCATCCAACTGACTGCACCTACAGATAGGCTAAACACATACCCACTTGTATATCTTCTTTGGTCCAGATCTCCAGCCCAATTGACATCAAAAAAACCATGGATGTCCAAAAATCTATCCAATCCTGGTCTTCCCTTGTAATACGAACCATAATCACTAATGCCACACAAATATCTGAAAACCCACTTCACTGCTATCCAATGCTCCTTCCCTGGTTTTGATATAAAACTGCTTAATACTCCCACTGCATGTGCAATGTCTGGTCTAGTATAGACCATTGCATACATTAGGCTAACCACTGCACTTGCCATATGGAACACGGGAAATATCATCCTCTTCTTCTTGTGTCTTGGGACACTATTCAACAACCAACTTTACACCTATAGGAGTAGGAACCTTCACCGGTTTACTATCCTGCATATTGAACCTCTGCAATATAGTCTCGACATACTTCCTCTAGTTTAACCATAGCTTCCTCTTTTGTCGATCTCTCTTAATTTCCATGCCCAGAATATAGTTTGCAGCACCAAGATCCTTCATGTCAAATTTGGAGAAAAATTGGGTCTTCAAATCTTGGATATAAATTTCTTTGTCATTTCCAATCAGAAACATATCATCCACATACAAGAAAAAATAAATAACATGGTCACCAATTAATTTAAAATAAACATAGTGATCCTATTTGGTTCTGGTGAAGCCAAGTCCCCGTATATAGGTATCAAATTTCTGATACCACATCCTTGGTGACTATTTTAACCCATATAGAGACGTTTTTAACCTGCATACCAGTTCTTTCTTACCCTTCACCACAAAGCCTTCAGGTTGCTTCATGTATATCTCCTCTTCCACATCCCCATGAAGAAATGTTGTCTTCACATCCATATGTTCTACCTCAAAATCAAATGCAAAAACAACAGATAAAAGTAATCTAATAGAAGTAACCTTGCCAATAGGAGAAAAAATATCACCAAAATCAATACCTGGCACTTGAGAATAACCTTTTGCTACCAACCGAGCTTTGTATTTCTCCACCTTGCCTTCTACATTCATCTTCTTCTTAAACACCCATTTTCTCTCGATGGGCTTCCTTCTAGATGGGAACTCCACCAAATCCCATGCCTCATTTTTGTGCAAGGATGCCATTTCATCAACCATGGCCTCCTTCCAGAGTTTTCCATCCTCTGAATCCACTGCCTCCCTGATATTTTTGGGATCATCATCAGTGATAGTTAAATAAAATTTTGAATAGAAAGCAGATGGACTGTACCTTTCTAGCTTCCTTCTTTCCTGAACTGACCTTCTCAAAGATGGAGTTTGTGGCTCTTCCTCTTCTGAATCTTCTTCTGTTGTAGAGTCTGATTCATCATCCTTTAGCTAAAACTTTATTTTCTCAGTTACCTCTGGTAGGACTTCATGTTTAAGAACATCTTTCACTTCTCTAAACACCACATCTCAGATGTACACAAACGTCCTTTTTTATAGGTTCCAAAGCTTGTAACCTTTTAAGCCATCCTTATACCTAATAAATTTGCACCTTTCAGATTTATTATCCAACTTCGTCATTTTCTCCTTTCGAACATGTACATATGCATCACATCCAAATACCCTCAAATGTGAAAGAGAGGATTTCTTAATAGTCCATACCTCATGTGGATTCTTATCCTCCAACACTGATGAAGGTGATCTGTTAACCAGGTAACATGCAGTATACACTACCTCTGCCGAGAATTCCTATCCTAACTCGGTACCACTGAGCATGCTTCTTGCCTTTTCCATCAATGTTCTATTCATTGTTTCTGCAACTCCATTTTTCTGAGGTTTGTATGGATTAGTCTTATGTCGTGCTATACCAAAATTCTTACAGAAATTTTCAAATTCCTTCTTGCCGAACTCTCCACCATTATATGTCCTCAACACCATTATCTTCTTCTCTGTCTGGTTTTCCACCAGAGCCTTAAATTCTTTAAATCTATCAAAGAATTCAGATTTATTGCTCAAGAAATATATCCATGTATTCCTTGAGAAGTCATATATGAATGAAACATAGTACACAAAATTTCCGAGTGATGGAATCGACACAGGTCCAAACACATCATTGTGCACAAGCTCTAATATCTTGTTCGCCCTCTTAGCACCAAAAGGAAAACTCACCTGATTCTGTTTCCCATATACAAAATTTTCACAGAAATCAAAATCCAGAGAGAAATTATACATACCTTCTACCATACCATTTACATGCAGTATCTGAAGTCCCTTCACTCCAGTATGTCCAAGCCTTTGATGCCATATCATGGTCTTTTCTCCAAAGACCGTTAGGCTTTCCGTTCCATTTTTAGGAACCACAGAACTATTGCACCCATTAATAATAGTGCTACCCTGAAGCTTGTACATAACTCCAATCCAAATTCCCCGCATTAATACTAGTGCTCCTTAAACCATCTTGCAGGTCTCTATCTCGAACACTGTTTTTACACCTGCATCATCCATCTTGCTTACATAAATCAGATTTATAGCTAATGTATGAATATGTAGAACACCAGGAAGTGTTCTAATCCTTCCACCTTGTAGCTTCAGCTTGAATTTTCCATGTCCGATGATTCTGGCCTTCCTATCATCCCCTAAGAAGACATCACCACCATCATAATTCTCATACTCGCAGAACCACTCCCTATGGGGAGTGAAGTGAAAGGATGCACTTGAGTCAATCAACCATGCCTCATGATCTACATGTGTATTTGAGGAAGAAGCCAAATAAACATCCCCACCATCATCCAAGGTGGTTTTTGCCTCTACAGAAGAAGCATCATCACATCCCTTTCCTTTCTCAAGAGCTTTAGATCTATAGTCCTTTTTGTAGTGCCCTTCCTTTCTGCATTTCCAGCACACCTTTACAAACTTTCTTGGAGATTTGGATCTCCCTCTAGATTTAGATCTCCCACTAAAAACCTTTTTATTGTTTCTATTCTAGGACCTTCCTCGTACAGATAAGCCATATCCATTTTGGCCCTCCATATTTATCCATCTCATTTCCTCCGAAAGCAAGGCTGAGATAAGGTCATCAAAATTCAAGGTAGCTGTATTGCAACCTATTGCAATAACCAGACTGTCCCATGACTCTGGTAGAGAACACAAAAAACGGATGCAATTTTATTCATCTAAGATTTTAATATCAACAGATAACAACTGACTTACCATAATATTGAAGGCGTTCAAATGCTCTGTCATCAAGTCTCCATCCTTCATCCTCAAGTTATACATCTTTTTTTATAGGAACAATTTATTCAACAGAGGCTTATATTGGTACAAATTCCCTAGCTTGTCCCACAAAGCCTTCATCATAGCTTCAATAGATACATTCAATATTACTGAAGCTGAGACACACAACCATATTGTGCTCTTTTCCTTTTGATCCAGCTTCTTCCAGTCTTCATCTGACATTGTCGTTGGTTTAGTACCTGGATCTACCGTGATCCACTGATCTTTATCCACCAGCAGATCTTCCATCTTGAGCTTCCACAACTCAAAACTCTGACCATTAAATTTCTTTATCTCGATCTTTCCACTGCTTTCCATATTCTTTCACTGCAATAATCGATCCTGCAGATCTCCCACTGAACAAGGTCTACCACAGGCTCGAGCAAAAGACCCCTCGGCAACAAAGGCGTCCCCTTAGAGCCAAAACAGCTCTGATACCAAATATAGGTTTTAACCCTCTATAGAAATTATCTACAAACGAATCTTAAAAATAGAAAAATAAAAATATCGAGAGCATAAAACATAAAACGGATATACACAGAGATTTTCCCTGGATCCCAAATCGGGACTACCAGCTTGATTTTTCATTATATTCCTTTTCATGTTACAACACATATATATACATGTCGAAGCATACATAAATTAACCCTAGATTAGCACATAACCATAGTCCCTTGACCAGATCTAAAAAATACCCCAGGCCGAAAACCATCATGCCCCAAAACAATGGGCGGGTCCGCCCACCGAAAAATAGGGTCCAATTTTTTTTTTCCCGGGGTGTTCCCCCAGACCCTGAACAGGGGGGACCTGTGACCCCCCTGTTGCACCCGACGCAATTTACATGGTGAGCTATCAACCCCCCCCCACCGCACGTGCGACTAATCGTGGAAAGAATATAACACATACCCAACACTAAGAAGTTTTAGACATTGAAAAAATATTTGAGAAGAAATCCTAATTAACTTCGTACAAAAATTTCAGATCTTGGTGATCCAGATTTATGGAGGAACGAAATAAAATACAAAAATAGGCATAAACAAAGAGATGTAATGGAAACAATACTTCATTTCATTAATATCAAATTACTGAAATATGCTTACAGACATAATGGAAACAAACTAGCTATGGTGCTGGTAGCGTATCTCTGAGAAGAGATGTGGCGGATACAGACCTATGAACCATGTTATAATGAGGCTCAAGGGCCTATTTATTATTTAGAAACAATGGAAAACCTAAAACATCCAAAATACTAACACTAGGAGATGAAGCGTCAAAACTGTGGGTCTCGTTTGGGTAAATTAGTGTTTCAATTTCCCGGGGATGTAACTTTGGCATCCGATATCTGTTTGAGATGATCAATAGCTGGTTAGAAACATATATCTAAGGAATACATCTTTTGGTGTGAGCTACATTGTTCCATGGACCCATGTTGCTCCTGGTTTTCCCAAAAAAACGTCGTTTAGGGCCTCAAAAAGGCTCCGGAAGTTGAGGAATCGAAAAACTGCTAAAAATAGTAAGTTGTGATGCAAATTAAAAACTGAAAGAAATGATGGTGGGGTTTCAAATGGAATAGGTGGGTGGCCACCAATATCCACCTGGATCACTAAGGCCCCAAAACAGCTCCGAGAGTGCGAGACCCGAAAACCTGCTAAAAATAGTAAGTTGTGCTGAAAGTGAAAAGTTGCAAGTACTGATGGTGCGGGTCCAAATGGAATAGGTGGGTGGTCACTGATATCCACCTCAATCACTTGGTTTTCTATATTTCCAGAGATATGATTTGAGGAAGTTAGGGTTTTGGCAGACTCCCAAATTTCATCTCAAGGAGGTGACCTTGGGAAAATCGTCATAAATTTCTCTCTAAGCATCAGATTTGAATCCTATAAAACGTAGTTGAAAGGTCACAGAATTTAGTTTCTATTGGATTTGTTTCAAAGCTAAAAGATGAAAAAGTGACACATGGAACTTCGTACAAGTCCGCTTTATTAAGCCAATCTATAATTAGGTCATTGTGGGAGATTGGGAATAAATTTTCCTTGAAGAAACAAATCAGGTCTAACCTGTGGAATAATAAATACAACTCATAGGGCTACTATAGGTTTGAATTTCATATCTTGGGGATCCAAAATCACAGAAGCAAGAAAAATGTGTGCATCATTTTTTTAAATTGCATAATGTTTGTTGGAAAAATCAGTTTGAAGTGATTCTAAGGGAATATTGAAGCATAGATTTTAGTATTGGGTTCTAAAATTCCTGCCAAAAATAATTCCACACTAATTAAGTCCTCAGAAACTTCTACTATGATGCATGAAGAGGAAGAAGTGCAACATGATATATCAAAATTACGAGACCAATTGCAACAAATGTCGCTCTCGCAAAAAGTAACAAAAATGAAATGGAAGCTAAGATGGATGGTTTGAAGAAAGACATGGAAGCTAAGATGGATAATTTGAAGAATGGAAAAGAAGCTAAGATCAATGGTATAGAAGAAAAACTAAAATCGAACATGGAAGGTTTGAAGGAAGGTTTGAAAAATTTGATACAAGAAATGATTCATAATGGCGAAAAGGTAGTAGATGAAACTCACGAGGAAAAAAAAATGTTAATCATGATTTCATAAAATATAAAATTGTAGTGAAGACCCACCATATTACAAAGATCGATATGAGGAAGTTTTATGGCAAGGATCCCATAACATGGATACTACATATGGAGCAATATTTTGATCTCCATAATGTGCAAAACACACAAAATGTACGTATTACAACTTTATGTTCAGAAAAAAAATACATTTTTATGGTATCGATGGCTTTGATCTCTTGAAAAAATTTCCACTTAGTCAATTTTTATGGAGGAAACGATAACACATTATGAGGGAACAAAGAGCAACACATTCTTTACCCAATTGATAAATCTCAAACAAAAGGGTTCAATGGTGGAGCACATTGAGGACTTCCAAAAATTGAATATAATGGAAACTAATATTATTGAGGAACACAGGATTGATGACTTAGTAGGTAATTTAAAGGATAACATCCAACATGATGTTTGCCTTTGGCAACCTGATTCATTGGAGAAGGCATTCAGGTTGGCAAGAAAAATTTAAAGCAAAATTATGGTGACAAGGAATCCTACCACTCAAAATGATAAATATGGAAGTGTCGCTACTCCTATACTTCCAAAACCAACAAGGTTGACACCACAATACTTCGAAGAAAAAAGATAAAAATTTCTTTGCTACAGTTCTGATAGAAAATACACTAAAGGTCATAAGTGTGCTGAGAAGAAATTATTTACATATATTGTGAAGAGGAGGAAGAAAATTAACAAGAAACTTCAAAATGAGAGGATCTACACCAGGAACGAACCCTAGAGAAAGAATAAATGAATCCAACCATATCCTATAATGCATTATTAGGAATAACCACTCCTCAAACTATCAAGATAGAGGGACATATCAAGAAGAAAAATGTACTAGTGTTGATTGATTCAGGTAGTACCCATAATTTTATACATTGTAGGGTAGCCAAGGAATTGAATTAATTCCTATACTAAGCACCAGAGTGTCAAGTGATGGTTGTAAATGGAGGTAATATAAATTTCTCTGGAAAGTGCCATAATATCAATCTAACCATGGGGGAATATGTATTTAATAGTCCAATGATTTCCATTTCAATGGGTGGTGTTGATGTTGTACAAGGAGTATAATGGTTATAATCTTTGGGGAGGATAGATTTTAATTTTAAATAACTTTTCTTGAATTTTTTATTTGAAGTATGGGGTATCACAAGGAAGCCACGAAAGATGATAAGTTTTAATTTCATGAAAAATCTTATGAAGAAAGAAGAAATAGTCGTAATTGCACAATTATGCTCACTAGAAGTTCCAACATCGAAATCATATATTTCTCCATATCTCCAAAAAGTCTTGGAAAATAATTCCAAGGTGTTTGAAACTCCCAAAGGACTCCCACCTATTTGTGATCATGATCATGCCATTCACTTGATTCCAGGAAGTGTTCCTGTAAACATCAGGCCTTACATATATCCTTATGTCCAAAAGAGCGAAATTGAACGTATGATTTCATAAATTCTAGAGGTTGGTATAATTAAACCTAGTCAAAGTTATTTCTCTGCTCCAGTAGTATTGGTGCACAAGAAGAATGGATCATGGCGCATGTGTCCAAATTATAGGGAGCTCAATAAGCTCACTATTAAAGATAAATTTCTCATTCTTGTGATTGATGAATTATTGGATGAATTACATGGAGAAATTTATTTCACCAAGTTGGATCTTCCTTCAAGATATTATCAAATTAGAATGAAGGCTGAAGACTTTTTGAACTCATGAGGGCCATTATGAATATTTGGTCATGCATTTTAGCCTTACCAATGCACCTTCTAAATTTCAAGGGTTGATAAATTCCATTTCAAACCCTTCCTTAGAATTTTTTTTTTAGTATTATTTGATGATATACTAATCTACAACAGGTATTGGAAGGATCTTGTTCAACATGTTGACAGAGTGCTCAAACTATTGGAGGAGGAACAATTATATGCAAAAGCCTCTAAAATTTTATTTGGACTACAAGAGGTGGAATATCTGGGTCATATTTTACATCAGGAGGTTTTAAGGTATACCCTAACAAAATTAAAGCCATTAAGGAAAGGAAAGTCCCCACAACCATAAATAAGTTGCAAGGATTTCTCAGGTTAACAGGGTATTATCGCAAGTTTTTTAAGAATTATGGGAGAATAGCAGCACCTCTAACAACATTATTGAAAAAAGATGCATTTCCATGGACTCCTTAAGCAACTAAGGCCTTTAAACATCATAATGAGGCAATGTGCCAAGCACCGGTCTTAGCTATGCTAGACTTCACAAAAACCTTTATTGTGGAATATTATGCCTCAGGAAATGGAATTGGTGTTGTTTTAATGCAAGAAGGAAAACCTATTTCTTATGAAAGCCATACAATCAAAGAAAAGTATATGAAGAAAGATATTTATGATAAGGAAATGTTGGAAATACTACATGCACTAAATAAATGGTGACCTTACCTAATGGGAAGAAACTTCAAGGTAAAAAATGATCATGATAGTCTTAAATAATTTTTGGAACCAAGAATACCTTCATACGATTATCCAAAATGAGTTACAAAGATGTCGGGTTATGAATTTGAAATCATCTACAAAAAAGGGAATCTAAATGTTGTTGCAGAAAGGATGAGGATGAGTATGAGGATGTGGAAACATTTATTTTTGTCATTTCTATTATCCAACCAGATTTGATGCCTGAAGCAAGGGAGGAATGGAAGAATGACGAAAAAGTGTGGACAGTCATTCAAAAGTTGCAGCAAGATCTGAGTACATATGGTACATTTAGTTGGAAAACTGATTCCTTATGGTACAAAGATTGCTTATATCTTTGTAAGAATTCCCAATGAAAACAAAATATTATTTTGGAATTGCACACCTCTCACTTACAAGGACACTCAGGGTTTATAAAAACTTATCATAGGGTGAAGAAATATTTTTTTTGGGATGGCCTTAAATCTGATATTCAAAATTTTGTGGCGGAATGTTTGGTTTTCTAACAAAATAAAGTGAGATAATTAAGACCCCGTGTATGCTACAACCTTTATCCATTCCAAGTCAATGTTGGTAGGAGGATTCAATGGATTTTATCACAGGTTTACGTAAGTCCGAAGGAAAGAGTGTCATCATGGTGGTAGTTTATAGACTTAACGAGTATGCACACTTTTGTGCATTATCTCATCCATTTAAAGTGAGTATAGTTGCTATTTCATTTATGGAAACAATTCAAAAGATACATGGAAACTCGAAGAATATTGTAAGTGACAGAGATCCCATTTTCGTTGGAAAATTTTTGATGGAATTATTTTCTTGTTTGGATACTCAAATAGCTCGTAACTCATCTTGTCATCCTCAATCCGATGCCAAAACTAAGATAGTGAACAAATGTTTGGAAGGATATCTTCGTTGCTGTGTATTTGATAAACAAACACAACGGTTCAAGTGGTTACCTCTGGCTGAATGGTGGTATAACACTTTCTTCCACACTACAACAAAAATGACCCCATTTATAGCACTTTATGGATATCATCCACAATTCATCACATCATATTTAAGAGAAAATTCTAAGGTTCAAGAGGTGGAATATCACATTGAGCATCAACAAAAATTTCTCCAACTCTTAAAGGATAACCTAAATTTGGCACAAAATTGAATGAAACAATATGTAGATCGACATCGCAACGAGAGAATTTTTGATGTAGGCGACTGAGTATTTTTATGGCTACAACCATACGAACAAATTTCCCTCAAGAAATCTAAGAAGGATAATAAATTATAGCCAAAGTACTATGGTCCTTACAATGTGTTGCAAAATATTAGTACTATGGCATAGAAATTGGACTCTGGAGTTTCTTGCTTCTTCCCTAGTGCACCTAGTTTTCCATTTTTCATGCTTAAAGAAGGTTATAGGTGACAAAATTCGAGCTCAAAAAATATTTCTAGAACTTGATGAGGAAGGAAAAATCATATTGGAACCTAAAGCATTCACGGAAATAAGAACTCAACAACTACGAAATCGATCAATTTTAGAGTATCTCATCAAGTGGAAGAATTTACCCACTCAAGATTCCACATGGGAGGATGATAATTTTATACAAGAGAATTCATAACTACTCAAGCATTGAGGACAACACTCTTTTGAAGGAGAGGGGCATGTTAGGTCCCTATATTACTAGCATAGTCCCTTATTGTTGTTAGTGTAGCCCCCTTATTATTTTTTTTGTACGCCTGTAGTCCTCATATTGTTATTATTGTGTCCCATAAAAGCTCATTATTGTTATTGTTGTGACCTTACATTATTATTGTTAGGTCTACTAGGATTGTATTTTGACCCTATGGCCTCCTATAAAAAGAGAGGAGGTTTTATCATTTGTATCATCCAATAATTGTTCATTTATGTAATGTAAAGGAGGTTACCCCCTCGAAGAGGTTGATTTCTATGTCATTTTTTATCTTTTCTTCTATTTTGTGACTTGGTTTCCTAACAATATCTACCACAAGCTTTATCTGCTTCAGTTTTCTTAGAAATTTTATTATTTCATTTTTTTTCCTTTTGAGTATTCCAAATTTTCTTCAGAAGGTGTCCAAGAAGTTTGTGTATGGAACAAGTCATACTTTGCAACCATATACTGATCAATATTCAAATTTCCAATCAAACATGAACCTTTCACATCTTTTTGAACACTAATTCCAAAATTTTGTTTCCTACAGCTGTGAAATACTGGAAATACCCCCTAACCAGTTTATCAATTTGATCCATTTCAACTATATCAAGACTCGGGTACAAACATTAGTATCTACCTTTAGTTTAAACTTAAATATGAACATTCCAATTTGCAATATTCACCTCATACAAAACTATGAGAGTAAAGTAGTATATTTTTTCACATGTCTTGACTATTTATTCCACCTCTAGTTTTAGATAAAATTGAGGTGAGGATGAAAAACAACATGTAGTTATTGAGTCATTAACATTGTCAATATAAGAAAATACTCTTGAAAGTTAAAATGAATCATACATATACATGTGATGAGAATCGTTTGACTATTCAGCTGGAGATATGGAATCCAATATAATATGAACAAAAATATTGATATGATGCATTTCTATAAGACACTCTTGGATTCATTTTATGGAATTAAATCTAATCTATATTATGACCAAATCGATTTTAATTCATAATCCAACTTGTTTCATTGGCTAGGCACACATCCAAAATATACATATTTTGGAATCTCACCTAATAGCTGTAAAAATTTTACAACCTGTTAGGTCCCTATATTACAATTGTAGTCCCTTATTTTTGTTAGTGTAGCCCCCTTATTGTTATACTTTACCCCTGTAGCCCCCATATTGTTAGTATTGTGCCCCATAAAAGCCACTATTGTTATTGTTGTTCCCTTACATTATTATTGTTAGATCGGCTAGGATTATATTGTGACCCTATGGACTCCTATATGTAGAAAGAAGGTTTGGTAACTTGTATCATCCAAGAATTGTTCATTTATGCAATGTAAAGGAGTTTTCCACCTCGAAGTGTCTTATTTCTAAGGCATTGATCTCTCTTTTCTTCTATTTTTGGAGCGGGTTTCATAGCATTTGGTATCATAGCTTTGTATTCTAGGGTTTCGCTACTTCAAAAAAGTCATCGTGGAATTTTCTCTCTAACATTTTTTGTACGAAGGTTCAAAATCTAAAATAACCCATTTGCAAAGAAATATCTAGGAACCTCGTGTAAACATTTTAGATCTTGGTTCACAATATTTTCGGAGATACGATCTGTGGAAGTTACAGTTTTTGCAGGCTCCTGAATTTCATCTCAAAGAGGTGACCTTTGGAAAATAGTCATAACTCTCTATCTGAGCATTAGATTGGAATTCTGTAAAAGTGACCGAAATTATAGGGACTGTAGTTTCCAGTGTATTAATTTCAGAGTCAAAGGAGGAAACAGTGACACGTGGAATGCCATACAAGTTCTCTCTATTGAACCAATCCATAATTAGGTCATTATGGGATATTGTGCATACCTTTGTCTTGAAGAATCAAAATCAGGTCAGACCTGTGGCATTGGAAAGAAGATTCAGAGGTATAATAAAGGACTAGAGATAAATCTCGGGGTTCCAAAATTACATATATACATCAGTTTCAATATCGAGCTAGTCAAAGGCAAGAAGAATGTGTGTATTGTTTTTTCAAATTGCATAAGTCTTGTTTGAAAAATAATTTTGAAGTGATTCAAGGGCATATTGAAGCATAGATATCAGTATTGGGACCTAAAATGCCCCCTAAAAATAATTCAACACCCATTAAGCCCTCATAAGGATCTACTATGACTCATCAAGAGGAGTAAGTGCAGCATGATATATCAAAATTACAAGACAAAGTGCAATAACTTTCACTCTTGCAAAGAGAAACACAAAATGAAATGGAAGTTTTGAAGAAAGGCATGGAAGCTAATATGGATGGCTTGAAGAAAGGCGTGGAAGCTAATATGGATGGCTTGAAGAAAGGTGTGAAAGCTAAGATGGATGGTTTGAATAATGGCATGGAAGCTAATATGGATGGCATGGAAGCTAATATGGATGACATGGAAGCTAACATGGAAGACATGAAGAATGATCTAAGAGCAGACATGGAAGATTTGAAGGAAGATTTCCAAAATTTCATACAAGAAATGATTCCTAATGACGAAAAGGTAGTAGAGGAAACTCATGATGTTAACAAAATAAATGTTAATTGTGATTTCATAAAATCAAATGTTTGACTGAAGACCCACCATATTCCAAAGATCGATATTAGTAATCTTGATGGCAAGGATCTCGTAACATGGATACTATAGATGGAGCAATATTTTGATATCACTAATGCGAGAAACACACAAAAGGTACGCATTGCAACATTATATTAGAACAAAATACATTTGTATGGTATCTATGGGTTTTATCCCATAAAAAAATTGTCACTTGGTCAATTTTTACGGAGGAAATGATAACACATTATGAGGATACAAAGAGAAACACCTTCTTTAGCCAATTGATAAATCTCAAACAAAAGGTTTTAGTGGTGGAGAACATTGATGCCTTCCAAAAATTGAATATAATGCCAATCAATATTCCATAGGAACACAATATTGATGTCTTCATAGGGACTTTAAATAATAACATCCAACATGAGGTTTGCCTTTGTGAACCTGATTCATTGGAGAATATGTTCAGGTTGGAAAGAAAAATTTAATGTAAGATTATGGCGACAAGGAAGCCTACCAGTCAAATCTATAAAGATGGAAGTGTTGCTACTCCTAGAATTTTACAACCCACAAGGTTGACACCACAATAACTGGAATAAGAAATAGAAAAAGGGCTTTGGTATAGTTGTGATAGAAAATACACTAAAGGTCATAAGTGTGCTGCGAAGAAATTATTTTACATAGATTGTGAAGAGGAGGAATAAAATGAACAAGAAATTTCAAAAGAAGAGGATATACACGAGGAACCAACCCTAGAGAAATAAGAAATGATTATGACCAAATGGTGTAATGCATTAGTAGGAATTACCACTCCTAAAACTCTCAAGATAGAAGGACATATCAAGAAAAAAAGGTAATAGTGTTTATTTCTTTGGGTAGCACCCATAATTTTATTCATTGTAAGGTAGCCATGGAATTGATATGCTTCCTATACCCAGTGCCAAAGTGTCAAGTGATAGTTGCAAATGGAGGAACTATAAATTTCTCTAGATAATGCCATAATATTAAGCTAACCATGGGGTAATATGTATTGAATAGTGCAATGATTTCCATTCCAATGGGAGGTGCTGATGTTGTACTAGGAGTATAATGTTATAATCTTTGTGGGCGGTAGATTTTAATTTTCAAGAACCTTTCTTGAATTTTTTTTCGGAAAGAAAGGAATTTGAATTACGGGGTATCGTAGGGAAGCCAGGAAAGATATCAAGCTCTAATTTCATGACAAAGCTTCTGAAGAAATAAAAATGAGGCGTAATTACACAATTATGCTCACTAGAAGTTGCAACATCAAAATCATATATCTCTCCAGATCTCCAAAAATTCTTAGACAATCATTCCAAGGTGTTTGAAACTCCCAAAGGACTCCCACCTATTCGTGACCATGATCATGCTATTAATTTGATTCTAGGAAGTGTTTCTCCAAACATCAGGCCTTACATATATCCTTATGTCGAGAAGAGCGAAATTGAACATATGATTGTATAAATGTTAGAGGATGGTATAATTCAAATTAGTCAAAGTTCTTTCTTTTCTCCAGTAGTATTGGTGCACAAGAAGGATGGATCATGGCACATGTTTCTAGATTATAAGGAGCTCAATAAGCACACTACTAAAGATAAATTTCCCATTCCCGTTGTTAACACTGGAAAATCATACAGCAGAAAACGACATCAGTTAATGTCGAGCCTAAGGATTTACAGGAAATGGATACATTATGGAATCAAAATGTATTTAAAATCTCTAAGGTTTTGAGAACATCAAATTTGAACTAGTCATAAATGATCAAATGCGCACTTTTTCCTTCGAAAAGAGCACTTTCTTCACGCACTGAAGCCCGATAAGCACGCATTCCTGGAAGTAGAAAAAAGTCTCTTTCCGGGACCACAAGCAAACAAAGGAAAGTTTATCCTTATGTGAAAGCCGCCTAAGGACAACACCAGTGCCCCCTTAGGAATTGTGTGAGCACACAAAAGCATATTTCAGCACACAATGGAATCATGCCCCTCCCTTCGGTCACCATCCATCATGTACCAAGGGAGGGAAGGAGGTTTGAAAGCTCACCTATATAAACCGAAAAAGAGATGAAAAATTTGTGATCACAAGGTTATGCTGGCCAAACTTTCCCAAGCAACACCAGCAGTTTGTGTGACCCAAGGAGCTGAAGCAGGAGAGGACTCGATTGTTGGCCACCCAACAATATTAGTCCATTGTAGTAGAGAGAGAGAGTTGAATTGCATCAGAAGGGAGAACTTGAAGGACAAACATCCTTGCATCGGGTCCTAGAGCCACTGCCTAGGCCCTTTGGCAAGTGGGTAAGATTTGTTTTCATTCCAAGCATTAAATAAGAAGAGGCCATCGAGTCGTTGTTTACCTTGTTACTGTTTGGATCTCTCTATGTAGCTTCTTTTTGTGTTTTTAGTTTTATTTTTTTAACAGATCATACTTTAGTGTATTACTTCATTCAAGTTTTATACTTCTGAGCTCTCCTCGGATACTGCCTGTTACCTATAGTTTAGAGGGTATACCACACTCTCTAAAATCATGTGATTTCGTAAACCTGCATGTCGAATCCACCACAACAGGATTGACAACTCCACTGATGTGTTTCAAGTTTATGTGGTTGTGCCATATTTTGCAGGAGACTCTTAGTCTATGCTAGAGTGGAGCTGATAGTCCTCTGACCCATCTTGCAGTCCCTAGAATCACTGAGGTGACAGAATGAAGAAGGTAGCTCCTTATATTTTTTTACTTGCAGCAATTTTGCGCGCTGTTTTTTCAAACAGATGCGCAGGGCGTGTGTTCAGAGGTGACCTGCGTGCAGGAAAGCGCACCTGTCAGAGGTTTTTACGCGCAATTTGCAGAGAGGTTTTTTCTCCCTATCTTCTGCATTTTTTCTGCTTGTAAGTGTGTTGGGCAGCCCCTAATGTATTTTCCAACACCTGTGTTGATACCCCACAGCTTATGAGAACTGATTTTTGCTGCATTTTGTAGGCATTTAGTTAGTTTTCATTTAAGTTGGTTTTTTGCAAAAAGTGTTCACATAGTTTAAGTAGGGGGCCAATTAACCATTGATTTCCGAAAAATTTATGTTTTTTCAAATTCTGGTATGCACACTTAGTTTAAATATTCCAAGTAAGTGGCTCATCACCACACATGCATAAGCTAGTGTAGAAATTGTTTAGTTTAAATTTCAATTTTTGCATTTAGGAAATTGCGGGACTAGGATTGAATCGCAAGTTAGAGAAAGTAATCTCTGTTGTCGTTGCGCCATTGGGTGACCCTAGACAAGCATATGAACACTCTACATTTTTGATTCGCCATCTCCCTTTAGTCACTCACATAGACTAATTAGGAGGTTTTGGAAGCGGCCCATTATTCACAAATGCTTTTTATTTGAGTAAGGAACAACGTCACATAGTTTAACTAGGGGACTTTTGTAAAGGATCACTGATATCCATATGTTCAAATTATGAGATTGTTCACCATACACTCACACACATTCACCCACTAAGAAAAGAAATCCACCTAAAAATAACTTAAACCAACTCACTAAACTCTCCCCACAGGGGCCACAAGAGAAATTATAGTTTAAGTTAGGATCAAGGGGGTAGGCATCCAATAAGCCACCTTGATCACGCTTCACATTTGGAACATAGAATTTTAATTTTTAGGGAGCTTTAAAATCCACCTATCATCCCATGGAAAATAAAACCCGAGGGCGGTAGAGACCCGATTCATAGGGGGTTAGGCTTAGGCACAGTGTGTGCGGTATCAGTTGGGGCTACCTGACCCGGCTGATACTCGGTACTGTTAGCTGACTACCAAGAAGCCCAAGACTCGAAATCTCATGTGGGATGGTGGTTCTTAGTGGCCAAAACTAGGGCATCCTTTACCCTATAGGTGACGTTGCAGGCAAGCGCCAGACCCTCTACCCTTACCTTGGTTGATTCTCTTCGGCTAACTAGGGGCGTCGCTAGTTCTTTCGGGACGTTGTGCCAACACTCGCAAGAAATCCTCTCAAGGCCCAATTACTTTTGAGTGTGCGAGGACGTTATTAGGTCTTCTAGGATTTTTTGAGTATCACGCGCAAACAAAAAAAAACCATTTTTTTCTTGATTGCTCACATAGATTAAGTTAAAGGAAAATTCATTTCATTTTCTCTTTGTCTTATGTATGTGGCCATAAAATTTTCATGATCAAAGAATAAATATCCTCAAAAAAAATTTCCAAAACCTAGCATGGACGACCCTCAAATGGTGCCAATGGAACCTCGTCGGTCCAGGCATCTTTTTGACCTTCCCCCATTATCGGGAGGGGTTCCAAGTCTTTCGCCGTTTAGGCGTCAAAGATGGAACGTTGCCATAGTGATTGGTTCCTCCTCGCTTGGAGAAACCTTAGTTGGGAACCCTAGTTGGCCTCCCAACACCACACCACATTTCACTCCCCCCTCATCCCCTAGGGGGCAGAAGATTGCATCCCATACGGGAAGCCATCTGAATTCACCACCGGGTACATCACAGAATAACCCTCGTTCTAACCAGAACTTCGTGTCTTCACACGTTGCCATGGCGTCAACCTCTCAGTCACCCTTCTTAGCAGCGTTAAATCTACCGTATTTAACCAATATCACCAATGACCCCATCACACATAACCCCAATTGACCTCCCATTCCCACAAAGCTTCCTTCAGACATACCAAATTTTGAGGGCAAGTAAGTGGAAGACCTAGGGAATCATATAATGACCTTTCACCTATGGTTCTCATCAAATAGTATCATTGACGATACTATTCGATTGAGGCTATTTCAATGCACTCTCATGGGGGTGGTCGTGAAATGGTACGTCGAGTAACCCCCTACTTCGCATGGAACCTTTAGCACCCTCGCTATTGCGTTCCTCACATACTTTCAACTACCCATTCACCATGATTCGGGAATAGAGGTACTCACTCATTTCAGACAATATCCCTCTACCCACATTTCTGAACATCTCCATGAGTGAAGAAGGCATTGCAGATTATGTGAAGCACAACTCGATGACTGTGTCCTTTTAGATATATTGTTGAGAATGATAACGATGGAGATTTCAAAGGATGTGGCGCAACGTAACCCCACATATGAAGAGGATGCAATCAGTAAATCCCAACAGCTTGAACTGATCTATATGCAATCAGGATACATATACAATATCCTGCCTAACGCCACGTGCCTGCAATCTTATCAAGAGTTTCTAGGCACGTCGAACTCTGTAGACGGACTTATTGGGTCACTAACCCAGGGGTACCTAGGGAGCAGCAGTCAGAATCCCAGTTACACACATGGGTCTACCCAGAACATGTCTCAACCCGGATTTCAAAGTCATCATATGCAGCAGCAAAATTTGACTAATAGGGCGCCAGCGTATCACCAAGGAGGACCTTACCCTTCGACTGGGGGGACCCAGTACGCAGGAAGAAAAAATGATGGAAGAACTCCCCCCCAACGACCAGGTGCAAATATGGGACAACAATATGCTCAGTCCTAAGCACATAACCCCCCAACGCAAAACAATGCACAGGTGAAATTTTTGCAACCGTCCCAAAATCAACCACACCAGTATGATCAGGAGAATTACCCTCCTAACATGGTCAAAATAAAGGTAAAAAAAAACTCAAAGGGAACCTTGGACAGGGGGGAAGCAACCAACAGTGCCCACTGTGGCCCCGACCGGGAAATAACTCCAACCATAATTAGAACCAGGAGCCAAGAAATGCGCAAAAGCAAAGCAAGCGGCCAACTCTATGAACAAACCATTCTTGTTTGATATGTGGTGAGTACGGTCACTATACTCACCACTTTCCTAAACTCTGTGAGCTTAAAAATCTTTAGAGTAACCGAGGACAGGGAGGATCTTCCCAGACAACTATAGTTATGCAAGAACCCTTCCCCCATCAAGGAACGGTCATCACTCAGCAGCAAAGCCCCAATGATTCTGAGAAAAACAGCCATGAAATTTACATGGCTGGGGAAGAAATGTTTTTCCAAACCTGGAATCGCAACTACGACACCCCACTAGACACCAGTACATCAGGGGCTAGTACAAGCGCGCTGACTGCACTTGTGGCCATTCCAAGGATTCCTTTGGTACCATTGCCAAAAATGGTTAAAGGGCCTAATAGGAGAGCAGGTAACTACTCTAAAGCAGCCCGCAATTATAGCATCATAGATGATTTAGCCCAGTCACCTGCTGCTATGTTTGCTTTGGAGGTACTACAGTCATGCCCGAAGCAGCGGAAAGCCCTTCTTTCCGCCTTAGGCGTCGTCGACCCTTCCGACACGTGCATGATGGATTTTTATTTAGACAAAGCCACCCCTAGGCTTCCCTCCATGGTCGCCTTCTAGATACAAGTATCAGTACAAAATATCACTATTCACCGATGTGTCCTTGACGAGGCTACATTCACGTGCATCATGGCAAAGAATGTATGGCAAAAGTTAGGAGCCCCAGAACTCAAAAATTATGTCATCACTCTCAGAGCATACAATAGTCATCCCTCGACCCCCGTCAGTCTCTTCCAAAATGTACCAGTCTGCTTAGCCGAGAAAACAGTCCAACATATCATTGGCAACACTGGTACTACCCAACATATTGTTGGCATTCCCAGTGTGGTATCTCGTTCCCCCTCCAAGAATGCCAGTTACCAACATTACTGCGTTTAGATTACAGCCCCCCGGTCCTGAGGAGCCCCAACCTACCCAAGTAGCAGTCGAAACCACCCCCGCAAGGGAAATCCCCACTATGAAACCGGAAACCACGATAAATAAAATCGCTAAGAAAGGAAAGAAAGTGATGACCCCCACCATACAGAGAGAGTCATCAGCCTGCGCTATATGTGATGTCACCAGACACCCTACTCACATATGCTCGGAGTTGGATGATTTAAAACCACTCTTCGGCTACGAGGTAGGCACCTTAAAATGGCATTCCCATAAAAAGGAACTTGCCACCAAAAGTACAAGCAAACCGCTGCGTACCAATCATGCATGTGCCCTCTGTGACACCTATGGGCATTATACCCACCATTTTCCAGAAATACCACGGTATAGGGATGCCTTACATGTGATCAAGCGATCCTATCAAGAGGATCCCTCCATCCATTCTATTAATGATGAGCTGCACATCATCTTGTACCTACAAGAAGAACAATGGTCACCCAAATGACCCCCTGCTATACCACCTCCCGCAGTCGAAAGGTGCGTACTTTGCGACGAACTCGATCATTTCATCATTGACTTCCCAGCCTTGGAAATGTTCCAAAGATGGTACCCAGTCCATGCAGTGTACCACGCTAACATGGATATTCCATATTCATGCCAGATATGCGAGGATAATTACCCTGTACATCATTGCCACTACATACCAAGATTCCGCACAACCTTAGACTGTATGCGATCGACCATTTTCTGCCTCTCTCAGGAGGAAGGCGCAGAATAGGATTCCATGAACAGTTTGACGACCCAAGAGGATGTGACAAATACATCCACCCCGTCATGGCCATCAAAAAGATAGCCAAGTAGGGAAATCTGTCCCCTTCCAAATACCGATGACACAACACACCATATACGGTTCATGACATCATGTGTTGGAACCATGAATTGAGATATCTTCTCATCTACCATAGGTGTCGAGACAACTGTAGCTACAAGAATAGATGGCCCTACGACAGTATAGACCCAACCTGTCTATACTCTATCTACGACGTTTGGTTCCATTGCATCCACGATGGAGTCTTTGTTGTGTTTTTCAACTAGCTCCACCAGGAGCACCCCCATTCAGTCTCAACCAATAGGGGAACACTCCCCCTTTGAGACCCTCTTTCATTCGGATGAAGATATCTTTGAAACCATGACGGAGCCCGATTACCCATGGGATGCAATGCATCACCGCTCACTATTTCTTCCTAGGAAGGTAGTCAGTCCTGACAAGACAACCGAACCAGAGATCTATGTGATCGAATCAAAAAGCTTTCTGCCATTAGGAAAATTCGACTGGTTCAAAAACCCCATCCGCGTGCCCGATGCGTTCAAGGAAGGCAATATGTCGAATATTTCACCTACCATCAAAGTGAACATATCTCAAAATTCGTCAGAAGTCAAAGAAATATCATTGGAGGCACCATGTTCACCAGAAGAAGTAGCCTCTTACACCAAATTATTACAAGAGTATCGAGATATCTTCGCTTGGGACTACTCAGAAATGCCTGGGCTTATTCTTGCAAATGTAGAGCACCATATTGACACTTGGCTGGATATAACCCCAGTCCACCAAAAACAACGTCAATTGCACCCATCAAAGGCAGAAGCAATAAAATGAGAAATCGATAAGCTTCATAAAGGTGGGTTTATCTACCCCATCGCCTGTACATCTTGGGTTTCTAACCCTGTTCCCATCATGAAAAAACAGGGCGCCACACACATCTACACCGATTTTCGGGATTTGAAAAAATCTTGTCCTAAAGACAATTATCCCACCCCCTTAATCGACCAAGTTATCGATGCTTGCGCTGGCCACGAGGCCCTCTCCTTTATGTATGGGTTCTACGGATATAATCAAATCCAGATCCGCCATATAGATCGGTATAAAATTGCTTTTACCACACCCTGGGGCACATTCGCATACAAGGTAATGCCATTTGGCCTAAAGAATGTTGGAGCTACCTTTCAAGGGCCATGAATTACATATTTCATGACTTGGCACACCTTATCCTCGCCTACTTGGATGACCTTACAGTACGCTCCAGAAAGCACTCCAACAATCTCGAGGATTTGTGATTGGTATTCCAATGATGCCATCAATACAACCTGCGCTTAAACCATCTTAAGTGTGTCTTCTGCGTCAACGCGGGAAGACTGTTAGGTTTTATTGTGTCCCAGAAAGGGATTCAAGTTGACCCTTTAAAGGTTCAAGCCATTAAAGAAGTCTCCCCACCTCGAACCCTCAGGCAACTCCAAAGCCTGCAAGGAAAGGCAAATTTTCTGCGACGTTTAATCCAAGATTATGCCACCTGTGCTCAAGGGTTCCTGTGCCTCCTCCACCAGGAAATCATGTTTAAATGGGATGATCATGCCCAACAAGAATTTGACACGCTGAAAGAAACACTATCTGCAGCGCCACTTATCAGTCCCCCCGACTATAGCAAGGATTATATCCTGTACCTATCAGCCTCCGATGCCACGTTGGCCAGATTATTGGTCTAGGAGGGCCTAGATGGAAGGTAGCATGTAATTTATTACGTCAGTAAAACCCTATAAAGCCCCACATTAAGATATGAGCCCGAAGAAAGAACTGCCCTAGCATTAATCCACATAGTACAGAAACTTCGCCATTACATCATCTTAAAAAAGAACACAGTCATAGCAGATACTAATCCCATCAAATACCTGCTCACGTGTCGGCTAATGAACCACATGTATGGCCACTGGATAGTCATTCTCCAAGAATACCACTTACAGTTTTGCTCTCCCAAAAGAAAAAAGGAACTTTCCGTAGCAGAGTTCATCACAGAGCTCCCAGGAGATTCCAAAGGATCACCAGTAAATGATTCGATACCACATGAACACCTATTCTTTGTAGCAACTGACGACCCTTGGTACGGGGATATTCTCCTATTCTTATGAACCCAAAAATTCAAACCTCAAATCACGCGAGATGACCGCCGGCGCATACACCAACAATCCCCTCAATACCTCCTCATAGGAGATGTCTTATACAGGATAGGCATTGAAACAATCTTACACCGATGCCTCACTCATGATCAAGCAGAGCAAGCCCTGAACGATTTCCACACAGGTTCATGTGGCGGTCATATATATGGAATAGCTACCGCGCAAAAAGTCCTACGAGCGGGATATTTTTGGCCATCCCTGTTTCGCGACTGTATCACTATAGTAAAAAGATGTGAGTAGTGCAAAAAATCGCCCACAAGGCAAGAGCACTGCCTGTCCCTCTGCATCCTATCATTGTAGCTGACCCCTTCTATAAATGGGGAATTGACTTCATGACTTGTAACCCAGCCTCATCAGGCAACCATAAATACATCATCGTGGCCGTCGATTATTTCACCAAGTGGGCTGAAGCCATGCCCACATATGACAATACAGTAGAAACTGCTACTCGATTCCTATTCAACCATGTGATAGCTTGATTTGGCGTCCCCAAAGAGTTAGTCTTCGACCACAGAAAGCACTTCAAAAATGACGTCTTCGAGGAGCTATCTCACCATCTCAGATTCACCCATGAATTCGCTTCACCATATTACCCCCAGTCCAATGGACAGGTAGAGGCCATTAACAAAGTACTGAAAACTATGTTATAGCGCATGGTGAACAACCACAAAACCAGCTGGCCCCACATACTCTTTTCTGCCCTGTGGGCATACCGCACGGCAGTTAAGACTTCCACTGGTTTTACTCCTTTCCACTTAGTATATGGGATCAAACCTGTGATTCCCATATAACGTGAAATCCCGAACCTACATATAGCCATCGAACTCCTTGATGACACCCAGCCTCTAGAGCAACGCCTAGTACAACTAGAGCTAGTTGATGAAAACAGGCGTCAATCGCTACAACATAATGAGGCCCATAAGAAAATGGTAAAAGCATCATTCAACCGCCACATCACCCCTCACTCATTTACTGAAGGAGAGCTAGTCCTTTGCTATGATGTCGCAAAAGAAGCCTAAGGGCCAGGAAAATTCGAAACCCTGTGGAACGGGCCCTATATCATCAAACATTTCCTCCGGCAGGGGGCATACATCTTGATGGAACCGGACGGGACCTACCTCAATAACCCCATCAACGACCTTTACCTCAAGAAATTCTACCCATAAGTGCCCCTGTAGCCCTTATCCCCTAGAGCTAGTGTACACAAAAACCCCAACACCGGAATATTTTTGACCCAAAAAACCTAAGCGTGCTCAAAATATCACCATGGATCACCAAATTGAACCTTATTTTGGATTTGCTGATAGAGCATCGCGATGGTCTCAAAACTTAGTTGTAGCCACTTGGGTCACCTACTACCTTGACCGATCACCACTATGTTCAAACGGTGTGTGCATCGATTTAGCAACCAACAATCAAGCAGAATATGATGCCGTTATCGGACTTATGTGCGAGGCCCTCCACCAGGGCATCCTCCATATTCATGTCTACCTAGATTCCCAGTTAGTAGTCTCATAGTTAAACCAAAATTTTGAAACCAGAGATGCAAACCTATTTAGAAAATATTTGCGTGCCAGAAGATTAAGCAGATAATTTGATTATATTAGATTCTCACATGTATCAAGGAATAAAAACCAAAAAACAAATCACATAGCTAACAATATACTAGACTGGAATGCATCACGAGAAAACCACCAAAGACATGTATATCCATCAGCATAACATAAATGCATAAACCGAAATAGACATCACACCATGTAAAGCCGCAAAAAATATCTCTCATATATATATCAAAAAATATGTGTATTAGAGTACAAAAAGAGTATCACTAGCCCATTGGCCAGCCCAAAAATACATAGGTCATCAAAAATAAGGGAAGCATCCTCATAATGGGTGCTTTCGCTGTGTAAAAATCTACCCTAGGGGGGTGCCCCCTCAGGAGGAGCACCTGGGCCCACCACTGCTCCTGGTACCACCACTGGAGCTTCTGTCGCCACTGTGATAGCTACCCGTCATAGAGTAGGCTGTTAGTCCCTCTCACGGGCCATCACTGTCTCTAGACATATCTCCTTGAAGTCATCCATAAGACCTTGTGCAGGCATCCCGTGGGTCAAACTGTCCACTTGACCCTGGAAGTCCTCTAGAGCCTCTACCTGAGCTGTAAGTGTTGTGATGTGCACCTCAGCCGCATCTGCACGAGCTCTCTCAACCACTACCTCATCTGAGCTCGTGCTGCTACCGTCACCGGAAGGACCACCACCATCCTCGCCAAGTCTACTTTCACCCTCACCCGGTCCACCTACGGCACCACCTCCCCGACCACCAGGCCGTCGTTGTGGAGGGTTGTGACCCACCAGTCGGGCCACTGGGCATCCCACCTTGCCAACATCTGTACGAGTAACCAAAAGAATGTCAGTGTCAATGAAAAACACTCAAGAACACAAAAAACTTGAGTAAATGTAGAAATATAACACATACCTATGGGACCCCAAACATAACCAAAAGGGAGAACAATATCCGGATCACCCTGAAAGTCCATCCCCCCATAAGGGTATGGCAAGAACATCTGCAGATTGGCCTAGAACTAGGCCTCCGTCATGTTGTTCCAATAACGACCCACAATTCCACCACTGCCGCATGGAATCACTGGAGCCCACCTCTTCATATGTGGCTCCCTCGGCCCCCCAATAGGCACAGCCACCACAGAGCTTAATAGCACGAACCGCTCGTACATGATGCTACACAAACTGCTAGTGTACGAAAATGATGTGGATCCACGCTGGACCCATTTTAGTTGCGACACCATACCATGAAAGAATAAATGGGCAAAATCAAAGAAATGCCCATTCCTCAAATGGCATAAAACCGCCACCTGTGGGCCCGATGCCCGATGAGGCACAAACGACCCCGCCAGTCGCACAATAATGGCCAGAACACACCGCTCGGCCACATTTGTCATTGAAGTGATATTGATGCACCCCTCAGAAAGAGGCGCACCACCGCAATGCCTCCTTCGGAACCTGTCCATGTTCACCCATCCAGCAGGAAGTGGATACCTCAGCGCCTCTCCTTGAGGTAGTAATATGGTCACAAAGTAAATATCTGTCTCTAGATGGATAATTAGGTTTTTCCCCCTTAGGACAAACATGTTGCACCTCTTGCGCCAATGTTGTATGATATAACGTAACAAACGGTCCTGTGACCGAAGGAACTCGTTTTCGGAAAGCTTCAAGAGGCCCCATGCGGCCAACTAACGGCGCTCCCCAGCATCAGCAGCCAGAGCGGTTCGGATCTTGGGCTAGTCTCATTCTCTCCACACCAACCTCCCAAGAAACAAGCACCCATTAGTACAAAGGAGAAGAATCATAAGGGACAACAAAAAACCCAAGTTTTTTCAATAATACTGCCCTTGCGCACCTGTCTCTCAGATAGGCGTGCCCTTGCATGCCTGTTTCATTCACAGGCACACCCTTGCGCACAAAGAGGTAGGAACAGTGTGCCCTCGCATGAATGTACCTGAGAAATGAGTGCAAGGGGGGCACCTATTTGCCTAGATCGCTCGTGCAATCTAGGGAAAAAAGGCCCTTTGAGGCCGTACAAACCTAATTTGTATGCCCCCCAGCGTCACCAAACTGGAAAAATTAAAATGCAGGACGTCATGAGAGTTACCTCGGCATAGTATCACTAATCCTCGATACGTAGGTTGACCGCAACAACAAGAAAGGCTCTTCTATCACCTTTGATCTCCCAAAACTTAGCAAGTACAAATGAATAGGATTAAGGCCATAATCCCTTATTTATTTCCCTTTTCCAGAACTTCGGAGGTCCATAACAGGAGATCAGAAGGTCCATTCTGCAACCTGTAAGTTGAACCATAATCAGTATACCATGACGAACGAAAGCGATGCCCTACATTCGCTTTTCGAAGAAATATTTTTTCAAGCGCCGACAGGTATGCACCCTCCCATCTTCCTTTCCAAGATTCATGTTTTTCAACAATATTGAATGAAAATAAGATGCTTTCACTTGAGGTAGTTGTTTTTGCAAGAAGAACCCACAAACCATTCACAACACCCACCACCGAAAGTTCTGGAGCAGGTATCATTCTACCCTCTGCATGATAGAGTCCTAGAAAACTTTGCATATCCTGACATCATTTCTCCATCAGAAATAAACCATAGGGTCCTCATAATAGACCACATTTATCATCACCTCACCCTGCATATGATGAACATCCGCGATGGTCGGTAGAGCCTCCCCTCCATGGCGATCATCATCCCAAGTAGACCGTACATTACCCCACAAGTGACGCTATGGCCATACCATTTTTAGTCCAGGAAGCACCTCATGCCCATCCATATACCATGCATAAGGTCAAGTTCACCATCTAATCCAACCCCCTTCCCAAACGATCGGGTTGTACAAGCAGAATGAAAGCACACGTCCGCGCACCGCATTTGGCCCACCATACCCCCATCAACATTAACCCATCTGTGACATCTTCTGCTTCATCAACCCCACACATGAGACCAACCAATGGGACCCCTACGCCTAGCAAAACACCATCCTCACACCATCAAGTGAGCGACCCTCTTTCATGTTTTGGGGTACCCATCTCTGTGTTTTGTACAAACCAAACCCCATTATTTTATTCTTTTGGTAAGTGTACAAAGATCACAAACAACGCCCTTCGCCTCTTCCCCCTCATATTGCACGTTCTCCTCCCATGGCAGCAGTCCCCCATCTCCCTTGGTTGAAGTATTTCATACACCCCATGCACGTACCACTACGAAAATCATAGTCGGTTTATACCGGCCCTGGAAGTCCTACCGACTCCAGGGATTTTTTTCTTCAAAAATACCTATGACTGTCGCCAAGTTGCTCAAATATACTTCGACCTCAGGCCATTGAATCCCCATCATCCATTTTTAGCTACTGCTCACAAACATGCCTATGTTAAACCCATTATGGTTTGGTTAAGGCTTCCTTTTTGTCGACATCAACACCTCTTTTCCAAAAAGGAAGCGGTACCTTGGATGACCCCTCCCCATGCAAAGGGGTATCCTCGGGTGGCACTATGGGAGACATCATTGTCCATAGATCTCATCGATCCTCTTGAAATTCGACTACAGCAAAAGCTTTCATGTCACAATGGTATCGTACCTTACAACCATTTCACTTTGATCAAGATCCGTTGAAGACCCGTGCCTTTATAAGCGTCTCTAACAACAATGCTTACACGGGAAGGTCCCAATCAATACATATGCGCACATTTCATAGTGATATGCCATACCAAGATTACGCATATGGGTAAAACATTCCACCTATCGTCAAAGAAAAAAAATGCCCCTGAGGGCATCAACAATCGTCGTTAGCAACCACCAATATCACTACCACAGTAGTGGCACAGACAACACATGTTTCTGTCAATTTTGTTTAACTATCCATAGCATCACGAGCATGGGACATGCCCACCTCGTTGAAATTTTGCAAATATGTTGTATATTTTATCTGCTTACAGGGGGTCCCCTAGGCCATGGTTATCTCAGAACTGGTGCAAGGTGTTTTCTATTATACAGGCTGGCCTCTCTCTCTCTCTCTGCATACGATACAGAAAATAAACTATAATGTATTTTGGCTACACAGTTCTTCCTAGACCTCACACATTAGGGGGCATCTATTACCACTAGAAAATCGTACAGCAAAAAACGACATCAGTTAATGTCGAGCCTAAGGATTTACAGGACAGGGATAAATTATGGAATCAAAAAGTATTTAAAATCTCTAAGTTTTTTAGAACATCAAATTTGAACTAGTCATAAATGCTCAAATGTGTGCTTTTTCCTTCGAAAAGAGCGCCTTCTGTGCTCACTGGAGCTTGATAAGTGTGCATTCCTGGAAGTAGAAAAAAGTCTCTTTCCGAGACCACAAGCAAGCAAAGGAAAATTTCTCCTTATGTGAAAGTCGCCTAAGGATAGCACCAGCGCCCCCTTAGGCATTGTGTGAGGACACAAAAGCATATTTCAGCACACAATGGAATCATGCCCCTCCCTTGGGTCACCATCCATCATGTACCAAGGGAGGGAAGGAGGTTTGAAAGCCCACCTATATAAAAACACAAAGAAATGAACAATGTGTGATCACAAGGTTATGCTGGCCAAAGTTGCCCAAGCAGCACCAGCAGTTTGTGTGACCCAAGGAGCTGAGGCAGGAGAGGAATCGATTGTTGGCCACCCAACAATCTTAGTCCATTGTAGTAGAGAGAGATAGAGGAACTACGTCAGAAGGTAGAACTTGAAGGACAAACATCCTTGCATCGAGTCCTAGAGCCACTGCCTAGGCCCTTTGGCAAGTCACATAAGATTTTTTTTCATTCCAAGCATTGAATAAGAAGAGGCCATCGAGCCATTGTTTACCTTGTTACTGTTTGGAACTCTCTATGTAGCTTATTTTTGTGTTTTTGGTTTTAGTTTTTTAACAGAGCATACTTTAGTGTATTACTTCATTTAAGTTGTATACTTATGAGTCCCCCCAGATACTGCCTGTTACCTATAGTTTAGAGTGCTGACGACACTCTCTAAACTTGTGCGATTTTTTACACCCATGTGTCGAATCCACCACAACACCCGTGACTAATGAATTATTGGATGAATTACATGGAGAAATTTATTTTACCAAGTTGTATCTTCGTTCAGGATATCATCAAATTAGAATGAAGACTGAAGATATTCTGAAAGCAACATTTCAAACTCATGAGGGTCATTATGAATTTTTGGTCATGCCTTTTGTCCTTACCAATGCACCTTATACTTTTCAAGGGTTGATCAATTCCATTTTCAAAACCTTCCCTACAAAATTTGTGTTAATATTTTTTGATGATATAATAATCTACAACAGGTCTTGGAAGGATCATGTTCAACATGTTGACAAGGTGCTCAAACTGTTGGAGGAGAAACAATTATATGCAAAAACCTCCAAATGTTTCTTTTGAGTACAAGAGGTGAAATATCTGGGTCATATTGTATCTTAGGAGGGTGTTAAGGTAGACCCTAACAAAATTAAAGCCATTAAGGAATGGATAGTCCCCACAAACATAAAGCAGTTGCGAGGATTTATCAGGTTAACAAGGTATTAACGCAATTTTGTTAAGAATTATGGGAGAGTAGTAGCACCTCTAACAATGTTATTGAAGAAATATGCATTTTCATGGACTCATGAAGCAACTAAGTCCTTTGAACAACTTGAAGAGGCAAAGTTCCTAGCACCGGTCTTCGTTACGCCAGACTTCACAAAAACCTTTATTGTGGAATGTGATGCCTCAGGAAATGGAATTTGTGTTTTTTAAATGCAAGAAGGAAGACCCATTTATTTTGAAAGTATTCCAATCAAAGGAAAGTATTTACAGAAAGCTATTTATGATAAGGAAATGTTGGCAATACTACATGCACTAAAGAAATGGCAAACTTTTCTAATGGGAAGACACTGCATGGTAAAAACGATCATGATAGTATTAAATACTTTTTGGAACAAAGAATATGTTCAAAAGAGAAGAAAAAATGGGTCACAAAGATGTTGGGTTATGACTTTGAAATAATATACAAAAAAGGGGAGCTAAATGTTGTTGTAGATGAACTCTCAATAAAGGATGAAGAGGTGGAAGCATTGATTTGTGCCACTTATCCAACTAGATTTGATAACTGAAGCAAGGTATGAATGGAAGAATGACGCAGAAGTGTGGAAACTCATTCAAAAGTTGCAGCAAGATCGCTTATACATTTAGTATTATTCAAAATATGATACATTTAGTTGGAAAAATGATTCCTTATCGTGCAAAGATCGCTTATATCTTTGTAAGAATTCCAAACTAAAACAAAATTTTATTTTGGAATTGCACACCTCTTCCTTAGGAAGACACTGATGATTTTTAAAAATTTACCATAGGGTGAAGAAAGAGTTTTTTGGGATTGCCTCAAATTTGATATTAAAAAATTTGTGGCAAAATGTTTTGTTTTCCAGAAAAATAAAGTTGAGACAATTAAGACCCCGGCTCTTCTACAACGTTTATGCATTCCAAATCAATGTTGGGAGGAGGTTTCAATGGATTTTATCACAATTTTACCTAATTCTGAAGGAAAGAGTGTTATCATGGTGGTAGTTGATAGAATTATCAAGTATGCACACTTTTGTGTATTATCTCATCCATTTAAAGCAAGTATAGTTGCTACTGCATTTATGGAAACAATTCCAAAGCTACATGGAAACACAAAGATTATTGTAATTAACAGAGATCCCATTTTTACTGGAAATTTTTGAACAAAATTATTTTCTTGTTTAGGTACTCAACTACCTCGTAGCTCTTCTTATCATCCTCAATCCGATGAGCAAACTAAGATAGCGAACAAATGTTTGGAAGGATATTTTTTTTTTGTATCTGATAAACAAACACAATGGGTCAAGTGGTTACCTCTCGTTGAATGGTGGTATAAAAATTCCTTCCATAATGCAGCAAAAATGACCCCATTTATGGCACTTTATGGATATCATCCACCATCCATCACATCATCTTTAAGAGAAAATTCTAAGGTTCAAGAAATGGAAGATCACATCGAGCATCAAAAACAAGTTCTCCAAATCTTAAATGATAACCTAAATTTGGCACAAAATCGAATGAAACAACAGGCAGAACAAAATCACAGAGAGAGAAGTTTTGATGTAGGAGACTGGGTATTTTTATGAATACCACCATAGAAACAAATGTCCCTCAATAAAACTATGAAGGATACTAAATTATCACCAAAGTACTATGGTCCTGTTGTCGCTACTACAACACCACCCAAATTTTGGGTGTATTCAAAAATTTGGGTCCCGCTCTGCTCGCTTAAGCCATTAGAGTTCTCACCCGGCCTGTAATTAGTGACATCCCCATGGCCCATCCCCAGCCCCTCACAAACCTTCTCACCTTCATGACGAGATACCTTTGCCACAACCACGCCATGTGTGGGGGGGATTACCATGCATACACTCAAATATGAACCTTTCTGTGTTAAGGATGTACATTAGAAGCCCTTTCACCATGGGTCATTAGGCATTTTGTTTGGGTACTTCACTTAAACTCATAATATCATATAAATTATGTGGGGGGTATCTTTCTCTAAAAGGTAACTACGAACTAATATATATTATAATGTCTCCTGCAGGTCAACCCCACGGGTGATATACCCCAACAATGTCATCACCTCATCAAGGGAAAGAAACTGAAGTTAAACAACAAAGGAGCAGTTTCAAAACATGACGCTTTCATACCCTGTCCATGTGGGGGTGAGAACTAAGTCTACAGTTGAAGACCTCGGCAAGGCGGAGGACCAGGATACGCCAACAAGTGAGAAGAAGGAGCAATTGAACACTATTTTTAAATGGAGGATGGTGAGGTGTATGTTTATTCAAATCAAGGATCAATGGGAAGAATCGTTCATGATTGACCAATGCAACAAAATTCTTTACTGATGCACATTAGATACTTAGATTCATTTCATTGCGAAATATAAGAATCCTAGAAGAGTGTTCTGGCATCAGCATATTAGAGTCTTGGTGTTGTCCATAGCGATTTAAGTATCTCTCCACTTTATGGCTTTAGAAACACTTTTTCTGAAGACATTTAACATTCCAAAAAAGTTAATAGCTATTTGGAGCATTGTCCTTTGTCTTCTGGACATTAAATTTGGCGCATTTATTCAAGCATGCCTTTACAGTATCGAAGGCTGATGACAACAAAGAAGGTGGGGCTTTTGCATTGTATTCTCTATTATGCAGGCATGCCAAAGCTAGCCACTGCTAGAACGCCAAACTGCTTTCGACATATAGAATGGAACTTCCTCCTGGCACATGGAAGGGGTCAAGAATAAGAAAGATTCTTGAAAAGTATAAAAATATTCAGTCTGCGATGCTAGTTGTGGCTTTGCTAGGCACTTGTATGGTTATTGGAGATGGTTCTTGAATTGGAATTTACATCAGCATCGATTATTTAATGCAAAGAGTGTCTTAATCGTACATCGATTCAACATAAATATCAATCTTAAGGTCTAAAGCCCTGTAGCTGAGTTTGAATCCATTTCAGCACATCATCATTTAAAACAGCAGCTAAATCAGTTACAATCTGGCTTCAATATAGCGCAGATGAAGAGACGTACACTCCAATCATTCACTTATTGATAAATAAAAGCAGTTATTATCGGGGCACACACAAACATAATGACCTCGCAAGTTCAAATATTCTAGAAGGCATCCAAGTTAATGAAATTTTCACATAGGGAGCCTCTAGCCTCCAATGAGGATACAGATCAACAATAGTATGACACATCCTTATCTTTGATCGTGGTTGCGTGGGATGTGTGGTTTTATTTCTATAAAATCTACTTAAACAAATGAATATTCTAGTCATCTATTCCAGAAATTTATTTGAAAGTCTGGCGTATCTACGAATGCAAAACGACCCGCTTCTTGTGAATGACGTGGACAATAGCTTTATATTTTCGGGGGCACTCAAATTGAAAATGAAATAATGTTACGTGCTTTTTGTTGAAGCTTTGAAAGGGATGGTAGCTGGTCCTTTGCATCCTTGTTGCTTATAACAGGGAACATCTCCATAATTTTGGGCTTATTTCCCGCGTGTGTTGCATGGACGGTCTACGGCCTTGTGAAGATGCCTCTTTATGATTTGGTCCTCAAGGAATTTCTACTCCTAGTCCTTCTGCTAATAGCGGCACTGTGGCAAGCCTTTGGTATCGTGGGGTATGGGTTTTTGCTCCAGGGATTGAAACCTTTGAGGTGTTCAGACAAAATACAGAACCCAGAAAATTCCTTCATTTTTTAATGGATGGGACATGGAGTACCATCAAAGGAAGTTGCATGGTAGTTCGGGACTTCTTAGATATCTGCTATCTTTCCATGAAATCATACTTGAAGGAGTTCCGTGAAAAAACATTAGATTCAGGGCCACGTGGTATCAAGTTGATGCTGGTGCCTACTTGCTTCGTGGTGGGACTGATGGGGATTATAGTAGAAGTAGACCCTTTTCACAAGTTTGGCCATATGTAAAAGTTCTTACATGATTCTCAAAGGTTGGCAGAGTTTGCTTCATGATCAAATAAGCCGCGGAGGGCCTTTTTTGAAACAGCTCATGTTCCCATTGCTGGTCTTGTTATCCTCCTCTGAACCTGGTCTGATTGTACCCGCTCTTACAGCTTCAAGGTCTGTTAGAGAAACAATACAGAAGGTGTGGGTGAAGGTATTCACACAACAACGTATGCCTGGATGGTCTTATGTGAGAAATGTGCAACTTTCAAGATTGGTAGCATAGCGAATGGTTCGAAATGGTGATATTGATTAGTCGCCAGGTCGCAGATATAAAACATTTTCCAGGGCTGCGACTCAGCGACCCCATCAACCCAGGTCGCAGAGTCGCATGTTTTCTCCCTGCTAGGAGATGCGACCCGAACCCAAGGCCACTATGTGACCTCTCCGAGATCGCAAGGTCACATAAAGGTGTGTTCAAGGGAAGATGCGACCAAGGAAATTCTCTGACTACACGACCCCCCGTTACAAAGTGCAACCTCCCCTTCAAAGTGTGACATCCCTCAAAGGCAACGCCCATGCCTATCCAGAAGCAAAAGTCACACTCTTAAAATAGGGTGAACGTGCATTACGAGAGGTGGTAGGTGCTTTGAAAGGGGAGCAAAAGTACCTTGTAGGCTACGCATGAAAGCATGGATACGTGATGCGAAAGGTATCGATCTTGCATGACACCAAATGATCAAGTATTGGGTAGGAGACCCTATAATCACATTGTTAATAGAACACCAAGAATCTGCCAAGAAAATGTGCAGGTGCACATATATCAGCTTCGTCAAGAATATAGTGACGTGCCACGATTTAGCTATGCGATGAGTACACAAGGCAGTGAAGCAAAGCCTGCAAGTATTGGCAGTGAAAGGGAAAGTGCATTTGTGTTAATACCCTTCTACATCGTACATTTAAGATGCATGCACTCCCGCAGGCCTGCCAATAGGAACACCTCAGCCTTTATGCCTTAACAACGACTGGTACCCTTTTCTTTTGGCGGATTGGTATTGCAATTACAAAGTGGGCTGCTTTGAAGATATAACAAGAAACTATTTTCTATGCCAGAACATTGCCCAAGCCAACACCACATAAGGTACCATGGGGTAACTGTTGAGGAAGCTCGTTCAGGTTTCCATGCGGCACATAACTTAGTAGGCTGTAAATTTCTAGATGCCATTGTTTGTAGCCTTCAGCTTCCCAAAATACTTGCTGTTATATATTTAGAGACAAGTGGGGATCCTATCAAGAAATATTTAGAGGCAGAGAAATCTGTTAATCTAGATCGGGGTTTACGTTCATTAGCTAAGCCTCCATAGGAGCGAATGAAGACTCCCTGGTAGCTGGTGATTGCAGTGGCAATCTAAATGTTTAAAATCTGAGAATACTAGACCACCCAGGGGTCTAAGTTTATTACTTTCTAGATCATTCCTTCAGCTAACTAAATGTTCTTTAGCATCAATATTTTGAAGACATGTGACCCATGTTACATTGTTTGCAGGTAGAGGTGGTCGACGCGCAAAGCTGAAGCTAGGATCTTCTCTGGTGGGCAATGTGGATCCTTTCAAAGCTTGAAAGAACTGAAAAGGTACTTAGTCACTTTCACGAAACAGTGATGAAGGAAAATAAATATTGCTGTGAAACCCAGAGATCACTGAAAGAAGGTCACGAATTGCCCGAGGTCGCAAGTCACAGATTACCTAGGGTCGCAGGTTGGAAATTCCCAAAGGTCGCAAGTCACATATTTTCTTGAGGTCACAGGTCTCAGATTTCCTCACGTCTCCAGGTCGCTAAGTCACATTCCCTGTTAAATTCTTGATGGCGCGACCCAGAGACCCAGCAACTAGGTCGCAAGGTCGCAGAACCCAGTCAGGTTGCAGGACGCGGATTTCTCGAGGTCGCAAGTCACAAAATCTAGTGAGGTTGTAGGTCATAATAGTGGCCTAGGTCGCAGGTCACAAAATCTACTAAGTCGCAAGGCAGCCCAATGGCCAGGAAGGAAAAAGGTCAAGGAAGCCCAAAGGGCAAGGTTTTGTCTTTTAAATACTTCCTTCGGGAGATTGTATAATGACTTTTCTTTTGGGACTGAAAAGGATTGAATATTATCTAGAAGGACCATACAACGTTGCATATGAATACAAGCACTTGTAAACTCCATTGTTGTATTTGATGTTGATTAATGCATGATCACTATGAGTATTACATTTTCATTTTCTAACATCTTTTGATTAATGAAACTGTCTCTCTGTTTACATCACTATGCAATATATTTTTCTAGAAGTGTGTTAATAGTGTTAAGTCTATGTTTCTTCTTTAATGAATGCTAATAACTTTGTTTGTTAAAATTTACATTATCATCGTGATCATTCAAGGAAGTGAAGGGTATTCTGCCATAAGAAATTATTTCTTTTGTGGTCAGAACAACTTTTACAAGCATGACCCTAATGACGTGCTACTAACAGCATCTCCTTCGGCTCCATGCTTTACAACTCTTCTTGCTATGCATAGTGTTGTTTGACCATTATAATTCATCAGTCATGTTTTTTGTGTCATCTGAATAAGCGTGCGTCCTTAGGTTTGAAAAGTCCAATTGAGACAAAAGAAAAGGAGTATCAAGCGGTAGCCAGACCCACACCCCAGACGGGATCCCTATTCCAAACGGTTTAGAGTCTAGTTGGGAATTTTTACTGGGGAGATCCCCTGATGTTGGCCGGAAATTTTTTCCCATCAACAGGTCCTTACAAGGTTTTGCAAAATATTGGTACTATGGCATACAAATTGGAGCTTCCTACTTTTTCTCATGTGCACCCAGTTTTCCATGCTTCATGCTTAAAGAAGGTTATAGGTGACAAAATTCTAGTTCAAACAATATCTCCATAGCTTGATGAGGAAGGAAAAATCATATTGGAACTTGAAGCAGTCACCAAAATAAGAACTCGATAGCTACAAAATCGATCAACTTCAGAGTATCTCATTAAGTGGAAGAATTTACCCACAAAAGAATCCACATGGGAGGATGGGAATTTTATATAGAAGTATCCAGAGCTACTCAAGAATTGAGGACAACACTTTTTTGAAGGAGAGGGGCATGTTAGGTCCCTATATTACTACTATAGTCCCTTTTGTTCTTAGTGTATCCCCCTTATTATTATTAGGGTACCCCTGTAGCCTCCATATTGTTAGTATTATGCCCCATAAAATCCACTATTGTTATTGTTGTGCCCTTACATTATTATTTTTAGGTCAGATAGGATTATATTATGACGCCATCGACTCCTATATATATAGAAAGGAGGTTTTTACATTTGTATCACCCAATAATTGTTCATTTATGTAATGTTAAAGAGGTTTCCCCCTCGAAGTGGCTAATTTCTAAGGCTTTGATCTCTCTTTTCTTCTATTTTGGAGATGGTTTCATAACACAACCATTATCAATGTTATCAACCCTTCTTCCCAAATGTTATCATGAAAAATAGGAAGACTGAATGCATTTAAAGTAAATTCATCTTCTTTCCATTCTATATTTTGCACATAAACCCTAATTTCCAATAACATGTCCACATAAATTATTCTATCCATTGGAAATGACACTAGGTATAAGAAGAACTTCATCATCAAAATTAGTTAATACCTCTTTTCTTGGAAGAATTTGTGAAATAAAACTTGATTGAGCATAAACAAGATCTAGTAAAAGCTCTATTGAAGTTGAAAGACTTGTCTTTGAAAATCACAACCATTTTCTTAGGATAGTATGAAGAACATCCTTAGGGTCCTTATGCTGCAAATATTGAGTAGATATTATTAAATTCATGGATTTAATGACATTCTCCAACATGCTACATATTTGATTACTTTCACAAGTAGATTCATACGCTTACCATAAAATTTCAAGTATAAATTCCACAAACATAGGTTTTTCCTTTCTCCATGCATCCTTCTTCCCAACAATCATATTCGTCTCTGGGATAAAATAGTGGCTTCTCCATAATACCGCCTTCAATACTATGTATAATTCATGAAGCTTGGTAGAATAGATATCTACAAACTGTTTTATACAAAATCCCCTGCTACCCAGTTCATAAGTGAATGCAATATTTCCTTTTTGTGGCTAAGATGCATCTTTATCACCCCGTTTTCATCTCCACAAATACTAAGGTTAAATGTTTCTTTTCATGAGTACTTCATATTTTTTAGCATGAATATTATCCATTAAATGGCTATGTTTATAAACATCAAAAATAAATTATACTCTTTATAAAACCAAATTTGTAGTGGAACCAACCCTTCCCACGACTAGATATATGTAATTTGAAAGAAAATATACAAGAAAATTTTGTATCTCCCTTGGAAAAGTAGCACTGAAGATCATGGTATACCTTGTGCCTGGTGGAGGAATATTTGTTTCCTTGGAAATATTCTGAATTTTGGGTTCAAATCCCATTTCAAGCATGTGATCAACCTCATCTAAGGCTAAACATTGTATCACGGATAATAACAACTTTCCCCTTTCAAGGAGGTCCCCAAAACATCCATGAGTTGCAACAAGAATATCAACACCCATTTCTAACTTTAAATTTGATTCACCAAAACCCATGTCAATCTTCTGTTTATTAGAAAAATGAGATTTATATTTCTTTATGAAATCCAATATTAACAATATAACCCTACATCAATTATTTGGGCTCTTGTAAAATGAAGGATCCAAAGATAACTGGGTGACATACGCTGTGAAAATGCTCCACATGGCATAATTTTATATGCTGACTCTTCCACCATGGATGTTGACGAAATTGGACCGATGTTGATGTTGTAAACTCAGAGGTTATATGATGGGTTGAAGTTGGAGGTGAACCTTTAACAATTTTTTAACTCACATATTGAACCTTAAAGGGTTAGATGATGGGTTGAAGTTGGAGCTGATTATGATCATCTCCCTCTTATGCTCTAAATCGAGAAGGAAATATAGAAAGCTTCCCAATCCATTGAATTCAATTCAAGATGAATATAGGATGGGGATTTTCTATCTCTTTTCGAAGTAGAATGGTAAGCTATGATTCATTATCATTGGTGTCTTCTAGTCTACAGTTTGCAGCTAATTTTAAAAGGGTTAAGATTGAGGTGGTGAATTGGGAAAATTCTAATAGAATAAAAGATGAGCAATAACTTGTCTTAGTGGAGAATAAATTAGTAGGTTCTTAAGGTCATGACTTTAAACTCCTAGATGATTATGCTATATAGTGATGGAAAAAACAAGGGGCACTTCAATAAGAAAACGAGAATTAAAGCACTAAATATTTTCATAATTATGCCAATCACAGGAAGAAGATTTACTATATAAAATTCATAATGATGATTGAGGTACAAATGTTACACATTATTTTGTCACATTACTCAGTCCTTATCCTATGTTTTGTGTTTTGTGTCACTCATGCAACAATTTTTTCAAAGAGATAAAAGTTGTATAAACTTGTTCATCCGTGATAACATGCTTGAGATATCCCCGAAAACCTAAAAGAGAAATTCCTTGAATATTTGCATTTTTTTGTTAAAAAACTTGTTTTACAAGCCCAACACGGTCCTCCCCTTAGTAAGATGACACTTGTCACCCTATACCTATACTGTGAAAAACTCTTCAAACACATGAATTCAACAGTAAAGACACGCTTGTTCTCTGCAGTCATTTTCTCCAAAAATGGAGCAGAAGTTTCAACCACTAGAATTCTCGAGAACAAATTTCTAGTATTTATTGGTTAAGGATATGGTCTAATACTTCCATTTTTGGCCCTTAATATTATATCCAAATATTTTCCCCCTTGAGATAATAAATTTCCCCCTCATTAGTGGATCCTTAAGCTCCTTAGCTCTTCTATAAGAAATTTCCATGCTAGTGAGTCTTGGTTGGTCATTATTGATTGCCTTACTTCTGCCCCATTGTGCCTACATGCTACCAATTTAATGAAGAAGGAGCATAGATTTAAGAGCATGGCTTGGACTTGGATCACCACTCCAAAGGAGGCCTTCAACATCAAGGCACCAGTTGCAAGAATTTATTTATTTATTTGATAATACAAAATATAATTTGCTTCCCATAAATATGTTAATGTTAATTGGTTGAGCATGATACTCCTTGATATCTCTTGTAGTTTTATTTGAAACATATATACTATGTATCTTCCATATTTTTTCATTTGATATTATTTACAGGTATTTGGATGCCGAAGGCATAGCGTGGAATGAGCTTTGAAGCAAAAGGATCGAAATCAACATAGAGGAAATGACTGCATAAGGAGCGAGGTAGGACATCTCATTCTCTCATTTTACTTTCAATGTTAAACTAGAAAAACTTGTATCTTTTTTCACGGTTTTTACTAGACCCACTCATTGGAATAGAGGGATTTCTTCTTTCTGAAGAAGGGATTGCCTTCATAAAAATTTGGTGACTCCGCTGGGGACACTTACACCCATTTTCACCTTCTTCTTGTTTTTGTCTTCATGCTTAGTTTTTCCAACCGCTGAACGATCACTTGTTTCGATTGTTTTTTAGCCTATAGTCTCACTTGTGAGTGTTTCAAAGTATCAAGTCTAGATTTTTTCTTTAGATATTTCTTGTTTTATCCTCTTTTCCTTGCTCAGCGTGTGTTTTAATAGAGACAGTCATGCTCCCAGCACTGGTTTTTGCTGGAAAAGTCTCGATGCTAGCACTGGTTTTTGCTGGAATAGTCACGCTGGAGACCACTGATTTTAACTAGTGGACCGCATTATTCTTATAAAATAGATAATTTTTGGAAAAACCTTAATGTGTATTGATATTTGAAATGTTGTTTTTGATTTTACTACATTTATTTCTTTCTTTGAGTGTTTTCAATCTCTTTAAGAAGCACAAATTAGTCTTGTGATTTAAGTGATAAATTTTTGTTTTGGTTTAGGCTTGTTGTTGCAAGTCAATTAAAATTTGTGTTTACTACTTGTGTCAATCAAGAAATATTGATTCTCTGATTTAGGGTAGTATTGAACTTTGTGCTTGTTCAAATAAATCAAGTTTTGCATTTGTTTAGTTTTCATTTCAATAATTACTTTTCGTTATATGCATAAGATCACTCACATTGAAAGGCTATTTTTTTACATTTCTTATTCAGAATAGATTACAAATTTTCAATAAGTGAAAGATTTTTAAGTGGATTAATTGGATTAGTTGCATTTTCATAATTCAAAGAAAAAAAAATTTCTTTTCATTTAAGTGCATATTAGTGAAAGTAAAAATCATTTTACTTTTGAATAAATTGCATTTGGGATAGTGAAAGTGAAATATTTTTACTTTTTAGAATTTGCAAATTTGGAAGATAAAAAGTGAAAGCTAGTTGGGGGGAATTTTGTTTTCTGCATTTTTGTTTGATGCGTCACTCTTTGCGATATCTTCACTTATTATTTTAGCTATAATTGAAATTAAAAATAATTCTCTTCTCATATAGATTCATCTTAGGCGTTCACGTGACATCGTTTTGAGCTCAAAATCAAAATTTAATTTTAGATCAACATTAAAATGAACCGGAATTAACCTAAGGATAATTTGGAATTAACACAAATATTCTATAGGTATAGGCTAGAGACATGTTTCAACATCATTAAGTGTAGCAACTATCACTAACATCATGTGTTGCATTCCGAGATTGATATCTCGTCCCACGTATGGAAGTATATAGGACTATGATCCACGTATGGTAAGTATATGGGGATGATATCATCAACAAATTACACATTAGAAAATAGTACTACAGACTGAGCTCTGACATATCGTCGCGTATATTTTGGGAGATCCCACTAGGTTGAAAGCTTGCCATAGGTAACCGAGTCGGTCACCTTGTAGATGTGATACACCGAACACCGTATTTAGGGAGATTGGATGCAGTACGTCAAGTCCTTGGTTTTCCAAGGTGTATATCGCAGTTCAAAGATAGTAGGTAATCCAGTTTTCCTAGATACCCATTTTAATTTTTTTTTGTTAAATTCTAAAAATTACTGTCCACGAAACAACATCTTTCCCGTGCATAACTCCTTAGCGTATATTAGATTGGGACTAATGGAAACAATTCTTGAGTTAACCAATAAAATGATACCCTTAGATGGGAATCCTGGTCCTTTTCATTCTTTTGTAAATGTTAGTGCTCCCTATATGTTAACATTGTCCCTCCCGTGATTAACCATTAGTTTTGAAGTTTCGGTATTTTTAAACCAACATGTTTTCAAATGTCCAAGCTATTTCTAAACCAAGTTCACCTCCACCTGAAAAGTGTCAAACTCATGTTGATCCTAAAGTTGACCCCTCGCCTTCTTCACTTGTTTCTTCACCCCATTCTTCCTCTTCGCCTGGTGAAAGTTTGAATTCTAGTAACCAGGAAGATAAGAAGAAGAAGAAGAGGATGATGAAGAAGAAGAAAAATAATCAAAGGGGAAACCAAGCGATCATTGATACCAATGAAACTGATATTGAAAAATATTCCATTTAGTCCTGCAAAGTCAAATTCCCTTGCAAGTTATGCAAGCATGGCCACCTTCTTAGGGATTGTCTTCGCATTCCCAGGTTATTAGAAGTATGGTACACTGAATCAAATTTACCTTTATCATTGGCCTGTAGAGATCATGCTAGTGATAAACCCTCAAATAATGATAGTAAGGTTCGTGCGAGAAAGGGTAAAGTCAATTTTCCCTATAATTTATGTCAATGGGACCATCCCATTCACATTTATCCTTATATGGATGAAACCTCCAAAGTTTTGGATAAACTTACGATTTCTCAGCTCCACTTTCCAATTGGCTACTAGAAGCTTTCATTTGATCCTTCGATAGTTGATCAAGTGATTTATTAGAATCCATCTATGGTTAATCCCAGTCTCTTCGAATGTGAATCCCATGATTATGTTCTTGACTAACCATTGGTTGAGGAAATTATTGACCTGATTCTGGCTTCAGTTGATTAGACCTTTCCCATAGAGAGTGAATATTATACCACTCAAGTTCTTTTTGTTTCCTCAGATTCCCATGAATTGGAAGGAAATCCTCTCGTTCCCACGGTATAGAAGGGTTATCCTCCCATTATTTTAACACAAGGGGGTAGTTATCTCATTCCCTCGTCACCGCCTCCAAGTCGTTTGGTCACTTCCTTTGATTGGAGTCGACTCACATGATATCTTCTTCCTTATTATGTTCCCTTTGAGATATGGGACAAAATTATAATGCGTCCATACCTAGCACAATCATAAATGAAGGTACATATTTTATAATTATGTCCTCAACTACTTGGAAAGATTTAGGTTCTCCGCAGTTTCTGCCTGTTACCTAGAATATGTTAGCTTTTAACAGAGGAACTATTCAATCATTTGGATCCTTCCTAAGTTTCCTATTAATTCGGGAGGAAAACCTTCTATATATATATATATATATATGTAATGGTTGTACAAGACCCTTTGGAGTTTAACTTACTTCTTCGATGTGACTATACTTACATCATGGGAGCTCTTGTCTCTTCTCTCTTTCGTGTGATGTGTTTTGCACATGAAGAAATAATTCTGACCATTGATCAACTGTCATTCATTGGTCCTATATGGTTTCCAATCAACCATCATCCCTTAATGGACCTTACATGCAAGTGGTATCTTCCTCTCCACAGGTTAATTATGTGGTAACTTGTTCTATGCCTATGTCTACTGATGATCTAGTCAGTGATATAGTGCATCATGTACTGGGGGCATTGGTCCCTAATTTCTAGAGTGTTGTTATCCTGTCTGATGAGAACCTTCTTGAATCCATGACCTATTATGGGCCATGAACAAGGTGTCAGAGAAAATTTCATTTTCTTATGTCAATCTCCTTAAAAAATTAAGTAAGGACTTTGGACCAGAGTTCCTTTTCTTGTCTCAAGCTCCTTAAAAAATGAAACAAGGTTTTTAGAGAAAAGTTCCTTGTCTTGTGTCAAGCTCATTTAAAAATGAATCAAGGTGTCAGAGAAAATTTCCTTATCTTGTGTGAAGCTCATTAAAAAATGAAACAATATTTCATGAGGATAGTTATTTTACTGTGTAAACCTCATTAAAAAATGAAACACCTTCCTTTGAGGATAGTTCTTTTACTGTGTCAATCTTGTTAAGAAATGAAAAAAATCCCCTTTAAAATTGAGTCTTTCATTAGATCTCATAAATTCCCACTAGAGTCTTTCACTTGATATCGTAAATGAACCTTCATACCATCCACCTGTTAGTAACCAATAGTCCACTTCGGTGATTGAGATGAAGCTTAGAGGTTATGTATCTCAAATCGGTTCATTATGTTAGGGGAATGCAAACTTTCAACCATAGTTTTTTCTTTGTTTCAAGCTTGTGTAAAAAATGAAACCAGTTTCAAGCATAGTTTCCCATGTTTCAAACTTGTGTAAAAAATGAAAATATCCTTATACTACATCTCATGATTTCCCTTTTATCAGCCTCTTCTTCTAGATGAAACTTGGTTTTGTCATTCCATCGTCACCATCTGTTTGGCTGATCATACGCTTTCTCTTGGTTATTTACCCTTTCTAGAGTAACCACTGCGATGAGTGGTCTTGTTAGCCATACTCCTGACCTTTGTGCATTTCGAGCAATTCCATCATCATCAGAATCATTTTCTACTCTTTATACCACTCGCTCCTCCAGGAGGAGTCAAATTTAGGCTATTTCGTGACTCTCAAAACACGAAAAATTTGTCGAGCACTTGCCTTTTCGAGCTCGTTAAATTAAATGAATTGATGTTGTCTCAGTATACATTTACCCCTTTTTCGGGTTGAGATTTAATATTTCCGAAAAGGGAATACCTTGGTCAATCATGATCAGGAGGTTCTCTTAGATATTATTTTCTACCTTTTCATATTCGAGAGAATATTTAAGAAATGGGACATTTTGGAGTTTTATTTTCTGTCTCTTTTTCAAACTCCCTAAATATGAAAAATATATTGATTTACCCCTACGTCGGACTCGTAAAAATGAATCGGTGAAGGACTTGTCACCATGACGAGACCAAGCTACCCCTCCCCAGGGCTCCTTAAGCTTACTAGGATGGATTTGTATGAAGGGTGAAATTATACGCTAATCATATGGTATCATCTTCAAGCTTGCTATAAAAAATAAATAGGTACTCGCAAGGAATCAGTGGGGGAAAATGGAAGTGAAGTATATTTTGTGGTTAATACAAAAGTAAGCATGTCGCTCTTGAACATGACAATCATCTGCATTTCGTGTCGGGTTGGGGATATCCTTCATTCATCACTTGCCTTCCTGGGTTTTGAAAATTCATTTGCCTATCATTTTATCATGACCTTTGATCCTATTTTGAGTCAAATGCTGCCAAATTTCAGAGTCGTGTCACCGATATGTTCAAGAGAAGTCCTATTTGTAAATTCAAATATCCTCTACTTATTTGACCCTCTTTGCAACAACCTTGAATGACTCCTATAATATTGAGAAATCATTTTTTTCATGTCGATGATGTGGGAATCATTATGCCCCCCCTTCGATGCATCACTTCTTTTCGACTTCAGCTCATTATCGAGGAAGATGATTTATAAACTCCTTTTCGATACCTTGGAGCTTGAATGCCTCAATGGAAAATTATTCATGCTCAATGACATGTTAACATCATTGGCCTTTGATCAGGTGATTATGAAAGTGTTTGAATTCAACTCATTCATTCACACTTGTATATTGTGTTGTTGTTCCTTGAGGACCATGGCCATTATTGGTGGTTTCTATCATGATTATTAATGGTTTACCTCATCGACTTGTAATCAGGTGGTTTCTATAATATTCGACATCAGCCCATATATTCACATGGTTAGATTCATACAACGGGTAGATCAAGATAGAGACGAAGATCGTGGATCACATATATTATTATCTAGGTTGTGTGGAGTTATTGAGTATTCATGATTGTAAACATGATCCTTTCTATATGGATGGTTGCGACCATACTATGGTTTCATGTGTTATTTGATGCCTATTCAGAGGTATGTTACTATGCATGTTTATATCATAGATGTCATATATTTTATTATGTTTGATTGACATGTCTCCTGACAGTGGTTTTCCAAAGTCCTTGTCATGTTTGATAAAGTGATTCAACCATCACTTCTTATTCATCTTTCATGCTTTAGGAGGAATCTGTTACACAATATTTTGTCACATTCCTCAATCCTTATCATAAGTGTCATTTTTTGTGTCGCTTATATCATGAATGTCGCAAAGTGAAAAAAGCTATATAAACTTGTTCATCCTAGATAACATGCTTCAGATATCCACGAAGACCTAAAAAAGGAATACCTTGAAGCTTTTTTGCAAAAGTTTGTAAATAACCTTATTTTACAAGCCCAATGCGATCCTCCCCTTAGTAAGCTTGTGCTTGTCACCCTATCCCTATCCCATGAAAAACTCTACCAGCATGGGAATTCAATAGTAAATTCATGTTGGTCCTCTTCAGGCAGATTCTCCAAAAATGGAGCAAAAACTTCGGCCTCTATAATTCTCGAGAACAAAGTTCTGGTACTTTTTGCTTGAGAGCATAGTCAAATACTTCCATGTTTATCCCTTGATCTTATCTCCAAAGATTCCCCCCCTTGAGATAAGACCTTTCCCCCCTTATTATTGGATCATTAACCTCTTTATATCTTCTATAAGAGAGTTCCATGCTAGTGAGTCTTGGTTGGTCATTGCTGGTTGCCTTACTTCTACCTAATTGCACCTACATGTTGTCGATTTGATGAAGAAGGATAAGAGATTGAAGAGAGTGGCTTGGAATTGGATCACCTCCCCGAATGAGGACTTCAACATCAAGGCATCAATTGTAAGGTTTCCTTTGTTCATTTGATAATACAAAGTATACTTTTCTTCCCATAAATATGTTAATGTTAATTGGTTGAGCATGATACTCCTTGACACGTCACATAGGTTTCTTTGAAACATATATACTATGTATCTTTCATATTTTGTCATGTGATATTATTTACAGGTATTCGAACGTAGAAGTCATATCGAGGAACAAGAATGCAAGAGAAAGGATTGGAATTGACATCGAGGAAATTACTGCATAAGGATCGAGGTAGGCCATCTCCCTCTCTCATTTCACTTCCAATGTTAAACTATGAATTAGAGAACTTTTGTGGTCTAAAATGGGCCTCCTAAGAAAAATTTACAACCAAAATAGACTTTATAAGAACCAATAAGATTGAAGATGATGATTTCAACCATGGGGGATGATTCACCATTTTTTGGATAAAAAAGAAAAAGATTAAAAAATAATAAAATAATAAAACTAGTTTTTCAACTTGTATTTTAGACTTATCTCCCTAAGGTTTTACTCAAATTTAGAGTGGGATTATTCGTTGGATGCAAAATTTGATTCCTCATCCGAGGAGTACCTATCTTGCATACTTTCGATGGACCCTAATACACGAAAAAATGAGAAATACATGAAAAAAAGTGATTGCAATCATGTTTTTCGTGTATTTCTCATTTTTCGTGTAGTAGGGTGCATCGAAAGTATGCAACATGGGTACTCCTTGGATGAGGAATCAAATTATGCATCCAGCAAGTTTTATGCTCGAAATTTGAGTAAACCCATAGGGAAATAAGTTGAAAATATGAGTTGAAAAGTAGTTTTATCTTTTTTCCCTCTAAAATTTGATGATGTTATCTAATCTTATTTTATTATTTCCACTATTATTTTTCAATTTCCTTAGGAAATCCATTTTAGACCTCAAAAATTCCCTATTGAAAGCATTTATCCTTTGTCACAATTGGTACTAGACCCACTCATTGGGCTAGAGGGATCACTTCCTTCCGAAGAAAGGATTGCTTGTGTAACAACAACAAGGAATTTTAAGGCAATTGTAGAGGTTTGGGTGTCTCATTTTAAAGGTTTATACCAGGTGGTGTACAAGGTAAACATTACATAGACAGTAAATATTAGTTCTTATTTCCCATAAGAAAATGAAGTGTTGGTATAAGTTTCTAAGGTTGAACCCAACATTGTACTAGCGGATTTTCAGAAGTACAAGAGCCCACGACCTTATGACCAGACAATGGATTTTTTTTTTTTTTTTGAGCTTTTATGAATTGCTAAAATACGAATATATTAAGGTGGTGGGGGGAAATGGAGATAGGGGAAGGTCCTGTGGGCCTTCAATTCAAATTTCCATTTTTAATTCCTAAAAAGGATAAACATGCACCTTTCAATGTTTTTAGGTCTATCTCCCTTTGTAATTGTATCTATGATATTATTAAATTTGGAGTGAAGAAAAATTTCCAGAGACCATTTCCAAAACAAAATTTGCTTCCTATATTTAATTTGTTTCTTACTCCATACTACCAAATGGTTTTTCTATAGGATTATTTAGGCCAAGAAGGGGGATCATCCAAGATTACAGTTATCTCCCCCATCATTTTTCATTGTGGCACAACTTAGTAAGTCAGTGATGCATGCAAAAGGAACATGAGTGAAAATTCACTGAAGACATACTTATTTTATGTGACGACTTGCAATGTGATGCTGAAAAACTTGAGGTGCTTGATATATATTTATCGTCTACCAGTATGTTAATCACATTGAGAAAATCGGCAATTTACCTTGTTGGAATGGAATAATAGGAGGAAATTCACATTACTAGATGTATCGTGGTAGCAGGTTGATCTTCTTAAAATTGGTTCTTAAAGCCATTCTAGTTTACTGGATGACTTTGACTAATATTCCAAAAGGCACACTGGAAAAAATATAGCAAATTTGTTTCAATTTTCTATAGGTGGGAAAAACACTTGTCAAGTGGAAAAAACTCACTAAGCTGGAGGACTATGGGAGAAGGGGATTGAAAATTATTTTCATTTCTTGATGCCCCTTTGGAAAAAAGTGTGTGGATGCTTCTACCAGGAATGGGCCTATGATGTTGATTTTTAGTATAGAAATCTATCAAGCTAGATACAATGGAATATTGAGTCTAATTCCTTGCAAAATAATTTCTAAAAGTTTGAATTTTATGTATAGCCATAGTGTAGGCTTTCTCTCTCATTGGAAATTTGATTTCTTGAAATTTTATGGATGAACAACGTGAACGAATTGGAGAGGACCCATGGGTTGGATGTACAGATTCCTTCAAACTATCAGAAAGGTTAATTTCATTACTCATGGAGAAATGACTTTTCAACATGTCCAAAGTAGCGAAAAATGAATCAACACCTCGATCTAGGAATGGCTACATCCATATCAAATAGGTTTGTCCAATGATGATGTTTTTCAGTGAGCACTAGGAGTATATTGTAAAGATGAAGCCTAGTCATGTACAAATTAGGGAGTAAGAGGACATATTATATGTATTAATTATCCAATCAGAGGCACATACACACCCAAACTTGGATACAAGGAATATTTTGATGATAAAATCAAGGAGGATCCTTTACGGTGGTGGAGGAAGATATGGAAATACAATTTCCCATTAAAAAATTACAAATTTACATCACTTCCTTAGAAGACCGAGGTCCTATCCTAGGATTAGATTCAGAAGAGGAATAAGTGTGGACCTGGATGGTGCTTTCTATGAAAGGAAAATTATGAAAATATCAACCACATGATAATACATTGGCCCTATAATACACAAAGCCTTGGAAGGAGATAAATTCTTTGGTGCACTCAATCAATGTTCAAAATGGTGATAGAGTTGAAGATTGCCTAAATGTTTTCTATGAAAATAATAGTACCAAGGAGTATTGAGCTTTGCCTCTCATTAACGCATGGGTTATCGTGGAAAGAAAGCTTATCTCAGGATAGGAGGATGCATTCTTTAAAATGTTGCACACAAGCTAATATTAAATAGATGTCGCCCTGTAAAAAATCCTAAAATCCTTGTAGAAGTTATGCACAAGTCTAGGGCCTGGGAACAATAGGAGAATCATTCAAAGTGTTGTGTAGGCGGTGTAGTGCACTTATCAAATGTTTGTTGGCTAAAATTTTAAGCAAGGATGGCTTCAGGTTCAAGCAACCTTGTAGAGTTAAGGCATTCAAAATGGTACTTAGATTAGCACGGGAACATGGTGCAAGGAAAGTGTAGTTTTTCAGGGATTCCCAAGTCATAAAATGGATGAGAGGTGAATATTAATGAAACAATATTTTATATGAAGAGAAATTATAGTGATATCAACATTCAGAAAAATGTTTTCCTTTACATCTCTTTTCAAGATATATAGAGGGAGTGCAATATGCAACCAAATGATCTTTCAAAACATGATCTGACATTGTCTCCAAGATATTTGCGATGAGGGAAGAGCAATGGGTCATTATATCTAACTTCTCAAATCCAACCACTCCTTTCTGATAACTCAGATACAAAACATTTTTTTTCTTTACTTTTGGACTAAGTTCTAAAACTCCTCATTATTATTTTATTGCAAATAAAATGTTGAGTAAATGATCACACATATTGTATGGAAGGAATTTACTCACATAATATACTATGATAATTGTAGGATGTTTACCTTACGAACCAGATCAATAAGAAATATACATGTAAGCTCATAAGAATAGTAGCATGTGAGTCGAACACTTATTCCTTGATCCTTGATGAAATGCTTACTAAGAATCTACATGCAATTTTATTTATATTGATGAAATTATGAATTTTTAACATTCATTTTAAATGCTTCATTACATGTAATCCACACACAAAACCATGGACCCAAAACCACTAATTTTGACCCAGGAATGCTGACTCTTGACCTATTCAAAATTTTACTTAAAAATATGTATTATATTCCTACAAAATTCATGGTTGAGGAGTTGCTCAAAAAAATATATCATCAACAATTTTGTTTGAAATCATTCCTTATGCCCTGATCTTGTCTTGGTGGTATAAATGCAGTCTGTTGTATTCAATATTCAATTGAGCACACATCATCTATCCTTACTTAATTTCACCTAATATTTTCACCATCTTCTCCATCCTAACCACCTCTCCTTCATGTATTAGGGTCATTATTTTGTGGTCACTTTGGAGTACAAATATAGGATAAACAATTATCAATTTTCTAAAAATCTCAATATAATAAGCCTTACGAAGAATGGGTGGCATTGGAACAAAACCTACAAGCATGTTATTCAACTTAGAGCAAGGGAGGAAACTTCATTGGAGTCTAATATACAACAATTTTAAATACTTGTTGGAGACATTCCTCGTGTACCAACTAGGAAAACACACATAGAACAATTGGCTTCCATCTTGTAGAGGTTGTACCTAGAAAATTTTGAAATACCTTTGATTGTCACTGACATGTCATAGGTATTTTAAATTTCACTCTTATCTCTATAATAATGCTCTTTCTAATACTTGTAATAAGGGATCACATATTCTTATCCTTTTCCTATTTTAAAAGAATAAGTCCCTCATGAAGTCCTGTAGAAGTAGGTGGTAGATGGTAGACTTTAAAATAAGAAACTCTAATATTTGCATCCATTAAAAATTTAAATATATTTGATAGAAGAAAAACAAAGTGAAACAATTAAATTTATTACTATTTGAAAATGCCTTGAACAACACTTGGTACTGAGCCCAAAATTCAAGTAGCATGTCATGCCCAATCTGCTATTGCATTATTAGAAGTCATTGAAGAGTTTTTTTATGAAAATTACTTAGGTTTAGTTAATATTTAATAGCACTAGTAACATCTATACTTGTAGAAAAATAGTGATAATGAATGACAAGATGGCTAGGGGTAATAGCATGGCCATTCATATAATTATCAGAAAGCCACGAGATTCAATCCCTGACACAAATAGATCCTCCTACCATGTCTCCTCTATGTGAAGGAAACATGATTTTCACCTCGTCAACCATCCTTGTTTAGCTACTAGAAGATTCTCACATTGGAAATTTAATGATGGGAGGTTATTTTTTCTAAATGTACCTTTTAATTCTTTATAAACATGAATAGCCAATCAGATTTGCAACACCACATCATAGGCTGAAATCAGAACCATTTTGTAGATATGAAATACCAAGTTTAGAATAATATACATCTTCATCATTATACTGTTGGTAAGACTATCTCAAATTTCACATTTGACAATTACTTGAACAATACTTTCTATTGAACCCATAATTCAAGTAGAATTTCATGTCCAATCTTATATTATATTATTATAAGTCATTGAAGATCTTTTTTCTGAACATTACTCAAGTTTAGTTAACATTTCACAACACTAACAAAATCTCTACTTGTAGAAAAATAATGATAATTAAGTACATGATGGGTAGGGGTAATAGCATGGCCATTCATATAATTGTCAGGAACCCACAAGATTCAATCCCTAACATGAACATATCATCCTCTCATGCCTTCTCTACATGGAGACAACATGATATGCACCTCATCAACCATCCTTCTTTAGCTGATAGAAGCTTCTCACATCGGAATTTTAATGACGAGAGTTTCATTTTTCGAAATGGAAATTTGAATTCTTTGTCAACAAGAATAACCAATCATATTTGTATAACCACCTCCTAGTTTGAAATCATAACCACTCCATAGAGATGAAATACCAAGTTCATAAGAATACACATCTTCATTATTGTATTATTGTAAAGACAACCTCAAATTTCATGTTTGATAATGAATTGAACAACACTTGCTACTAAACCCAAAATTCAAGTAGAATTTCATGCCCAATCGGATATTGCATTATTATAATTCATTGAAGAGATATTTTCTAAACATTTCTCAAGTCTACCTAACATTTCACGGTACTAACAAGATCTCTACTTGTAGCAAAATAATGATAATGAATGATAAGGTGGCTAAGGGTAATAGCATGTCCATTCATATAATTGTCAGAAAGCCATGGGATTCAATCCCTGACACCAACAAATTTTCATCCCATAACTTCTCTACGTGAAGACAACAGGATCTGCACCTCATCAACCATCCTTGTTTAGCTACTAGAAGCTTATCACGTTGGCATTTTAATGATGGTAGTTTCTTTTTTCTAAATGGACCTTTGAATTATTTGTCAACAACAATAACCAATCATATTTGTAGCACCACCTCCTAGTCTAAAATTAGAACTACTCCATAGATATTAAATACCAAGTTTAGAATAATACACATCTTCATCACTGTATTGTTGGCAAGACTATCTCAAATTTCACATTTGAAAATTCCTTTAACAACACTTAATATTGAACCCATAATTAAAGTATAATTTCATGCCCAATGTTATATTGCATTATTAGAAGTAATTAAGAGCTATTTTATGAATATTACTCAAGTCTAGTTAGCATTTCACATTACTAACAACATCTCTACCTGTAGAAAAATAGTGATAATGGATGACAGGATGAATAGGGGTAATAGCATGGAAATTCATATAATTTTTAAGAAGCCATGAGATTCAATATTTGATATCAACATATCTTCCTCCCATGCCTTCTCTGCATGAAGAAAATATTCTCTTCACCTCATCCACCATCATTATTTAGCTGTTAGAAGCTTCTTACATTGGAATTTTAATGAAGTCAGTTTATTTTTTCTAAATGGACCTTTAAATTATTTTTCAACATGAATAACCAATCGGATTTGTAGCACCACCTCCTAGGTTGAAATTAGAACTACTCCATATATATGAAATACCAAATTCATAATAATACACATCTTCATTATTGTATTGTTGGTAAGACTATATCAAATTGCACATAAAATTTGAGTTGTGAAACTAAACTTCTTGAAGCTATCTTATTGTACAACACAGGTAGAGGAAAAATCTTTCTATTTTTAGGTTTTGTGGGATTCCATAGAGGAGGCTAGGCTATCCAATGTTGTTTCATGTATTAAATACTCCTCCCAATTTATCATAGTGATGAGTTGTTGATTTAGAGTAGATGCATGCAAAATTTTTGGACCCATTTTAGTTCATGTGCTTAATAATGTTTTAAAATAACATCAACATTATCTCATGTATTTCTTGCACAATTAAAATTGATAGGAAGACATAAAAATCCATTTTAAATGATGGCTAGTGGGTGAAACTCAAATAAAATGTTAAGTTCACAATTCCTACAGTGGAAATTATTAAGAAAATTTAAAAATTATGTTTTTGTTCATGGCATGCTAAGGAAAATTATCTTCCATTATTCATTGGAGATTCCCTACACTCATTTTATTTGAACAAAATGAGTTCATTATATAGAATAGGGGTGATGAGTTGAATACCCCTCTCCACATGGCCACATTGAATTTACCTTGAAATGGGTTTTTGAGGGGTTGGGGAGGTTTCTTATTTTCACAAAAAAAACTTAACAAAATTCACTTTCAAACATCTATGCAATATTTATACATCCAAACCTAATAAAAACATGCATTAAATGAATATAAGTTAAAATAAAGTATTATGGTTATAGTTATGTATAGAAGTGGGGAGGTTGAAAGTGTTAGTTTTACATGTTGTTGCATATGTGTTCTCCCACATAAGAGGTGTAGCAGTGATGAGAAAATTTTCACCAACGGATTTGTAGCAGCCTTAGATTCTATGAAGCCTTGGGTTGTTGCGAGGTTTAGGTGGCACAATTAGAATTTTATTTTCTAGTTTAGGAAGGAGCTCACTATTTTGTATTTAGATGGTGTTTTTCCAATGTTATTTAGGTCATATTTTAAGTTTAAACAAAGTGAATAAGCTAGAGGATGTTCAAAATTTAGCTATGTGCTTGTTCCTAGCCAAAGTTATCATGTATTCCTAGGAAAAACTTTTTAGGTAGCTAACTATAAGGATTTTTGTTCCTAATCTGGGTGCACCAGAAGAATGGTATGTTTTTGTAATTCCTTAGCATTTTCTTCTTCTATAAAAGAAAGATATGGTAGTGGTGTTGTTTATTTACTTTAGAGATATTGATTTGTAATCATATTCTCTTCCGATCAATTAAGATATGAGAAATTGTGTGCAACTGATTCTATATGCTATTTTTAATTTCCAGAGATCTGATTATTCAAAGTTAGTACATTATAGTGTGTTATTCTAAGTTCTTTCATAGCTTTTTATTTGTGTTTTCTAGACTTACGTGATTATATATGAAGGATTGAGTTTTCTACTATGTGGATAAGAGGTTAAGATATCATTGTCCAAGTGGTTAGGGTTTCATTTTAGGAGTGCAGATCTGTATACCATATTCTGAAAATATTAATAGGGTATCAGAGCATATTTTCTGAAATTTTCCAATATGTATATGGAACATAATATTACTTATGATAGGTAGTTTTTGAAGGTTCTTAGTGTCTCTGATGCCCAAGCTTCATCAATTGAAGCTAAAATATACTTGAGATAGACGTCGGTGCTTATGAGAGGGTTGTGGGTGAGATTATTGCGAGATCTAAATTAATGAAATGCTGTTTATGACTAGGATTGTTGATTTTCACCCATGAAAGGTTGCTGGTATGATTCCCCCCTCTTGGCATATTTGTTTGGTTGACGTGTGTTCCATGAGTTACATATATCACTAGACACTAGTCTTTATCTCAAAGTGTGACTGTCTAGTGTGTGAATCCAAATTTACACCTTGGAAGTGCATTCTACAGATGTTGTTAGAGGAGGTTGATATGTGGTTTTGTGTGGAGGTTAAGGTTAGAATTCCTACCAACCTTATGTAGTTGGGTTAGCACACTGAGAATATGAAAAAACTGAAGCTTTCTTGATTTTATGAAAGATCATTTGATCCTCATATTTTTTAATAACTTGGTATGATGCCTTAATCACTCTATATGTTAGTGTGAACTTTAATTGTTTCCTTGCAATTGCTTCCAAACTTGTAGTTCTTTCCAAAAGTCTCTAGGGATATATTTTTATTTCATTGGCAACTTTTAGTGTTCATTTTTCACAAATTCACTCTCTTTTGGATTTACTAACAACATTTCAAAGTTCTCTATGCTTTGGTATTTTTTGTATGGTTCTGTTGCCTTGTTACAATTCTTATCCAGCCATGGGTTCACTAGAATAATATTAGAGAATTTTCTATTAGATAATTTATTAGAGTTAAAATCAGCTTCTACATAACTAATGGGTGGTCTGAATTACTTTGATGGTGACAACTCTAACCTAGTGAACACATCAATGGGTGGAGTGGTAGTTGGTGACTTGATCATTTGCAGCAACCATATTTTATATATTTGATGCATTAAAATTTATCTCAAATTGTGATAGATTCAAAATTTGATTTTGTTGTATGGTTAGAGCGAGTATTTGATATACAAGGAATAGATTAGGATGTGAGGTTGTGGACCAGTCTTAATAGAGTGTCAAGCAGGAGCCCCTAGATCACCATTTCATAATGATTTTCTAAGAAATTATGCTCTAGGGGATCCTTCTATACACTCTGGAAACACCGGTCCAAAATCTCACATCCTAATGTATTATTTGAACATCAAATACCCATTTCAACCATATAAAAAAATAATCTTCTAAATCTATGAAAATTTGTGATACAAAGTTGATATTTACACATACACATTCAAAAAAACTTGCAAATTGTCTACATAATTATGAAGTTATAAACACGCCATGTTAGTGGATTAATAATGGAATGTCAACTGTTAGTACTACACAGAGAATATTGTTGATATTGCAGTTAAAAACTACAGACTTAAACTAGAACTAGATAATAGGAAGAGTAAACAATGATTTTATGAAATGAGGTAGGCCATCGTGACAAAAATTTTATCCTTATGAAATAGGTCATAATGACCAAAGATTCATGTTTATGAAATATATCATGTGTCCAATTTCCAAAATAGAGACATTATATTACAAAATAGAAACTAAAATTCTAAAAGTTGAATTATTTAATATCATAATAAAATAATGAAAACATAGTATTATTCCAATAAGATAAGATAATTTTGTTAATGTCCAAGGAATGATCAATATAGTATCTACTTTTCCTTCCTGTTAGCACTACCATGAGCATACACATGGTTGCGGATGTGAATGTAATTGCAAAGATGAAGTTTTACTTGAAGCTCATGCTGTTGTAGTCCTGGTTGGGCTAAACATGGCAGTAGGTGAGGGTGGCGTTAATTTCAACATGATGATGATCATGAAAAGGTGAAATATCCAAGTTCTCCAAGGCCAATGCTCTAGCTTCCTCTGGATAACTATCCCAATTTTGATATATGTTTTATCAATATTTGCCTCTTATAGTGGCCAGAAAACTACATGTTCTAATGCACATAGACAAAGCTCTATGCCTGGTATATATTCAAGGTGTTTTTTTTTACATTGTATGAAAATGTAGGTGGTCCAAAAATTATATGTGGAATAAGTTTTCACTACTCCTGGAAGCACCCCATTTTTCCAAATGTTGCACCTTTGGAGTAGGAACATCATACATGTTCCGTGCATGGAGTGAATTCATCATCTTTTATTATATATAAATGGATAGGCATAACCAAATAATCCTTGGGCATGATGTAGGTACTCAATTGTTGTTGTATGATATCACACTCATTAGTGACAAGCCTTTTTAATTATTGCATTTGACCGCACTAAACCTATGGATCCATTTGCAATTTTCTTTTCACCCTACAAATAGGCATCGATGCTTTAAACCATGATGTAGAATAGTATTTTGGTGTAAAAATGTATGTTAAATAATGGACTGGACTATCTATCTCTGTTGATTTGTTTTCGACTTCTACTCAAATACAATAATGGAAGTTCACATCTCGAGGCTCAGAAATGTCCTTAATTTGTCCTAGTATGGCGTCCTCTTGCTCATGCAATTCCTCAGTCACTGATTAATGTCAAAATACAAATCGAGTCATGTTAGATTTGATGAATTGCGAAACATATTACTCCATGACCAAAAAATAGGATAAAAAATTATATCTTACATTACAGAAACATGATCTCTATTTTTTGTATTATGTATCCCCAAGTTCTCCCATAAATCACTCACCATAATATTAGCCAATGCTCATATTATCATCAACATGCACTTAAACATGAGCTAATCGATACCAAATCTTGTCCTTGCGAGCTTAAGTAAATGTAACTTAGAGTGAATATGCTAAATTTAGTGGACAACAATATGCCTTGTCATGAATTTGATGATGGAATTCAATTCCTTTTACAAGGAATTGATCCAGTCATTCTCTATGTGCTTAAAAATATTACGTATTAAAAGATTTAACATGTGAAACAAACAATTAAAGTGAAAATGTGAGGATGTACATGCTCAATGGTTTTACTGATACTTACAATTAGCTACATTATCTTTTCTGATTTCAGACTTCTGCGATCTCTATTTTGTATTAATTTATTTATTTATTTTTATTTTTTTTTCTGGATTACCGTTGATGTTTCGAACCAGCTACTGAGGTTCATTACCAAGACAAAAAACAAGTGAGAGAAAATGATCTCAGGTAGGATGAATAAATTCATAAGCGATTTAGGAAAGTGAGATCAACTTTTTTCTTCGAAATTAAAGATCTGCATCGTTCTAATGTATGAATTTATCTAGTTGTATTCCTTCCATATAGGTTTGAGATTTATTATTTCAGACTTCTGCGATTTCTATTTTGTAGCAATGTTTTTTCTAGATCCATTGCATTAGGTAGATATTACTGTCGAAGTTTCGAACCAGCTACTGAGGTTCATTATCAAGACAAAGAATGAGTGATAGAAACTAATCTGAGGTAGAATATATAAATTTAGAAACGTTTTAGGAAAGTGAGATCATCTTTTCTCTTCGCAATTAAAGATCTGCATCGTTCTAATGTACAAATTTATTTAGTTGTATTCCTTTTGTATAGGCTTAAATGATTTCAGACTTGTAGTAATGTTTTCCGGATCCATCGCATTAGGTAGATATTACTATTGACATTTCACACCAGCTACTGAGGTCCATTATCATGACAAAAAATGAGCATGGGAAATTGATCTCAGGTAGGATGAATAAATTCACAAATGTTTTAGGAAAGCGAGATCAAATTTTCTCTTCTCAATTAAATATTTGCATCGTTCTAATGTATGAATTTTTTTTGTTGTATTGTGAAGATAAAATTTGATCTCACTTTCCTAAAAAGTTTGTGAATTTACTCATCCTACCTAAGATCGGTTTCTCTCACTCATTTTTTGTCTTGACAATGAACTTCAGTAGCTTGTTCAAAACATCGACATTAATATCTACCTAATGTGATGGATCCATAAAACAAATTACTACAAAATAGATACCGCAGAATTCTAAAATCATAAATCTCAAACCTATATGGAAGGAATGTAACTAAATAAATGTGTACATTAGAACGATGAAGATATTTAATTGTGAAGAGAAAATTTGATCTCACTTTCCTAAAATGTTTGTGAATTTATTCATCCTAACTGAGGTTAGTTTCTCTCACTCATTTTTTGTCTTGATAATGAACCTCAGTAGCTGGTTGAAACATCAACAATCACTATGTACCTAATGCAATGGATCCGGAAAAAACATTACTACATTATGTTTAATGACTTGTATCATATTGGATGGCCCTATATCATTATTAATTTTTGGTAATAGGTATGCAATTGACTCATAAGATGGTACAAATGATCAGGAGTCTTGGGCTGCAAGGAAGACTGCATCACTAGCCAGCACACCAACAACATTTATCAAATGTTGGTTTTTAACATTTTTTGAGCCGTCAAAGACAAGGGATACCCCAATATTTAGTCACTCATCCGTAAAGTGTCCTAGAGAGCTCTAAACATCAACCTTTTTCATTTATAGCAATACATTTCCTGCTTTGTCATATCCATGGATTTTGTATCCGTTAGGGGCAATTATTGATGGACCAAACCATAATATACTAGTTGGGGGAGTGAAAAACATTGAACAGTATATGCAAAAAGAAGCATTCTTATATACTTCCTAGGTATAATGTATTTTCACATCTTATTGTTTTTAGAAAAAATGAACCGAATATGTTATCATATGTGCTTTTATCAAATTTTACGAGGGTGTAATTAGTTATAACAGTACACTGGCTTCAAGGAAACAACTTGTATTTCAGAATTGGTTTTACTTTCCTTCATATATTATGTTTCTTGATATTTCTTGAATAACTTACAAATCATTATGTATTGGTTAACAATCGAATAGTCATATGAATAGGTCGCGACCAATATTTGGTTATCATCTTTTCACCTATATCTTTGTTTTTTTCCATATCTAACATTAATTTCTCTTTAAAATGTCACACATGATGTAAGATTTTCTTTGTCCCATATGGCCACAAACTCTCATGGAATGTTAAATAAAATATATCTTTGTAATGAATTTCCACTTAAATTATTCTAAGATATTAAACATGAAAATCATGCTTCTTACCTTTTTAATGCATCGATTACTCCAGTTAGAATGATTTTTCTTTTTTCAGTGAAATTTTTTTGGAATCTAGAATTGCATATTGAGATGCAACTCATATAGAAAATAATTTTAAATTCACTCATCATATCAAACTATGACACCTTAGAACAATAATTAATGTAAAAATCTCCATTGAAAATACTATCATCTGGAATATTCGGCAAGTTAATGTGCTTTATACTACAAATTCCACATTCATAATATCATATTACTTTACACAGTTACTATTGGAATGTCGAGAGGTTTCTAAAGAAATATCCAATATCCAATTTCTTTTTTCATGTCACATCAAGTAGGGGAAAGGAGATGCCTTAATTTAGATATTTGGCATGTCCGTGTTGGACTGCTTGTGTCCTTACCTGTTGTTGGAAGCAAGGTTGTTTATTTTCCACAAGGTCACAGTGAGTAGGTGAGGTAGTTGCTCAGTAATTTTTAATTTTAAAGCTTCTTTTGGATACAAATGACTGAAAATAATGAATGATTATCTTGTTTTCATCATAAAATGTGACCCCATTATTTTGAAATTTTAATTTTACGAAATGAAACTGATCATAAAGAATGTGATTTTAGGTAGCTTATTCAACAAACAAGGAGATAGATGCTCAAATATCCAATTATCTAAATCTTACAACTCAATTAATTTTCCAAATTCACAATGTTACAATGCATGTGGGTTCTCTGCATTTCATCCTTGCTTTGGTTGTGAACACTTTTATTCATATAGTTATATATATACAAGATTTAAATTTAATAAACACCTTATTGAATTATAGGAAGATGTGGAAACAGATGAAGTATATGCTCAAATTACATTGCAACCTCTTAATGTTGTAAGACATTTTTAGTTTCATTATATGTGCTTTGCTGTAGTTGTCAATTTTGGTGAGAAATGCTTTGGTACTAGTTCCATTTGTGCATGTAACTAAAAATTCATGATATTGTGCAACAAGAGAAAAAATATTGTTATCTTGGTTATAACCTCGACACACCAAGCAAGAAACCGAATAATTACTTTTGTAAAATGTTAACTGCAAATAACACTAGCACTGATGACAGTTTTTATGTGCCACATCGCGCTACAGAAAAAGTTTTTCCTCCACTTGTGTAGTTCCTATTTTCCCGTAGTTATTGTTATATTTGTGATTTAATATATAAGTGCTTATAATTTTAGACCTTTTTTACGAGAAGATTCCATTCTTTGAAGGGGAAAAAGGTAAGGGTATTTGTCATATTTGTCTCCTATTAAGATTTGTTATTGTTTACTTTGGGAAGGATTTCACTAAGCAAGCACCTTCCTAGGAATTGACAGCCAGGGATATTCATGACAATGAATGGAAATTTTTGCATATTTTTGGGGGTAAGTTATAGTAGTTATTTGAATGTTGTTTTGGAATAAAAGTGGATAGTGAATATGTAATTATTTGAAATTCTTTTTATACTCTTATATCATTGCAATGCATTTTGAAATGTATATAGATAGTTCAATATCATTCTTTTTTCCACATTTGAGGTCATATGTGGTAGATTTATTTTTAAATTAATTTTAATGTTGTTAGTATCTAACCGTACACTTAAAAAAGTATCTGATATAGCTAGTCCCCAATTACTTTACCTTTGAATGTGGATCCAACATGTTTAATTTTTATCTGGATATAATTTTTTGTCTTCTAGGAATTGGATTCCTTTTCCCCTAGAATAGTACGCTAAAAATTGAAGATTGCTATATTGAAGCTATATTCCTAGTTAGTATCATAATTTAAAAATTCTTGTCTTATTATTTTTTAGTGTCTCGTTGTAATCTTGTGTCAAAATTACTTTGATCCACCCATTAGAATTCTACTGACAAGTTTTATTGTTGAAGTTTCACTACTTCTTAAAGATAACTAGAGGAAATTATACAACTACAGAAGTGGAGCTTGAAAAATTCTTAAAATAAATTTCTAGCTTTGTTGTGTTTGATTATGTTGGATAAAATAAAAATTGAAATGTATCATAAGCATGTGAATTCAAAATATTGGGATAGAAATGTGTGCATCTATTTTCATTTATTACTTTAGTTGAAGAGAACATTTCATCATCAAATATTCTACATTGAGAACACGGTAGGTAAAAAATTTATTCTATGGTGATATTTTATTTTCTTTGTTTATACAAGTCATCTCGCAAGATAGTGGCCACTATTTCCCAACTGAAGAAAACTTGTTCGATTTTCTTACTTTAAGGGGAAAAATGATATTAACAATATTGCTTAGGTTGAGGTATATATCGTATAAATCTTGTATAGTCTACTTTAGTTTATATTCTAGTGTCCATCGACCTTCATGTCTTCTACTCTGCATTGTATTTTTATTTTATTTATTTTATTTTATCTTTTTTATTTCAATTTTTAATTTTTATTATTATTATTATTATTTTTCCATAAAAGGAACTCGTTATTGATGGTAAGAAGAACGAATTGAATAAATAAGAGAATAAAAAAACTAGAGCGACAAAATGCAAATTAAAGAGTGAGAGAGAAGAGAACTAGTCTAGTGGTACATGTAGGTCCAATATCCCACATAAGACACACACATAAAGATTGATGATCAAGTCTTCAAAGTTGGTGAATTCACCTAAAATTCCTTGGAAACACAATGATAATGTTTTGAAGTGATGAAACAATATTTAATGTGTAAATTGTACTCCAACTAATATTAAGTTGGAAATTCATATTGTAATACTTGACATTTTATATAATATAATTTATGTGGTTGGAACTATTTATAGTTTCACTCGATATTACTTAATATTGTAATTAACATATGTAACTTTGCATTTTCATATTAGATGAACATGTAAATTGTATGTTTTTTTTTTTTTAATTTAGTTGCAAAATTATACTAATTAATTTACGTTGAATAATAATGAACACATAAAATTAATCTAAAACTACTAAATTAGTAGTTTACGTTTATTAATAACAAACAAAAATATAATGAATATATGACTAAATTAGTTTCTTATGACGATTGTTAATGAAAGTAAATGAAATGAATATAAAATACTAACGTAATCATTTATATAATGAATATGAAACTACCAAAAAATGATAAATGACTACTGCAAATGATAAATTTGTCATTACAAATACGACTAAATTTTGAATTTATACGACTATTAGTAGTTAATTCATAGTATCTTATAACGCGACTAAAATTTAGTCATATTTCTTAGGTCATTTTAAATTGGTTTCAAACGATGACTAAAATTTGCATATATATAATTATTAGTATCTAATCTACAATATGTTATAACACAACCAATATTTTGTTCACATTTCTTTAGTCATTAATTGTTTTTATCGAGTGATCATTTTGTAATATTTTTCATTTTATATTTGGTCATTACGTGTGGCAATCAGTGACCAAATAAATGATTAAATCAATGACTAAGTTAATGACCAAATCAATGACCAAAGATACTACTAGAAAACAAAATTAAGACAACCAATTAATGATTGAGCTAAAAATGACTAAAAGTTGGTTGCATTATAAGATACTGTAAATTAGCTACTATATTCGGTCAGCGACCAAAAAATAGTCATTTGTATGCAAATTTTAGTCAATGTTTTAGTAACTAATTAGCAATTCTGTACTAGTGAAGGTCAAACAAATAGTCTATCAATATGGATTCCAAAGGTTAGTTAGGAGTAGGAAGAGGGGTGTATAGGCCTTGCTTCATAATAGTGGGTTCAGTAATGGTGCAGGTGGTGCAAGACTTGATACACTTGCAGACATACTCTCAAATTTTCACTAATAATTTTTTTTTTATGGTATTGCCACTATATTTCCCACACCAAAGTTCCCTACTACCTAACTGTAATGTTTCTGCTAGATAATATTTTAATTTTCACTTGAAGAAACACATATTTGTCCCATGTAGCATAAAAGTGCATCCTAGAAGTGGAAGTATGGAAATTTATTTCCTCCCAACAACATCTGGTATTTTTCGGAAAATTATGAATGGCTATTATATAGTCGTGGCCATCAAGAGGTCTCATGTACACAAAAGTTGAGAAAAGTGGTCAGTGCCACACATAAAGTTCGATTGAGGAAATATATGATGTGATTAGTGCTACCCTTCATGTATTTAATGTTAAAATTGAATTGTTGCAGATATGTGGACCATTTTAAATGGTGGTCATTTTGTGGCTTCCCCATTATCTACATAAATTAAAGAGACTAGTGATTTGTGTGGATAATAATCTCCTTCCCTACAATATTATGTTTCCATTAATGATAGGCCTACATGAGGGAATACATATCCTTATCATAGGTGGGTATCTTTGGAAAATATCATAGAGTGTTTCACTGTGATAGGACATTAGATTTCCTTGTTGAATGAGGATTGTACCAATAACAGAATTAGAGGCATTTGTCTCAATCATAATTCACTATTGGAGGTTTGGAAAGGTGAGGAATGGTGTAGAGAAAAGGTGGTGCTTTAGTTCATTTAATTTCGTCTATTATTTCTTGGACGAAACAAAATTTTCTTTTGGTCTGCCCTTATTAAATTAACTTAAGGTCCAAGTGATATAGGATAACCCCAACACAAATATTTAGTGGAAATTAGCAAGGCCTAAGAGGATAGGAAGCTTTGTTAGATATGTTGACGTTGGCATATCCAAAATGACATGGATATTTGTTGGATCTACATTCAAAACTTTCTCATCAATAATGTCACCTAGGTAACGGAAATTGTCCATGCATAAGGAACATTTTTGAAAGTTAACAAAAATGTTTTTTCTACTGTAGAGTGTTAAGTACTTGTTTATTATGCTGAAAATGCTTTAACCAATTCATGTTGAAGATGAGGATGTAATCCAAATATACAACCATGAAATATTTGGTGAAAGGATGCAATATTCCATCCAACAGACTCATGAAAGGTTATGGTGAATTTGTCAAGCCAAAGGGCATGACCAACCATTCAAGAATACCCTCGTTATACTTGAAACTGGTCTACCTTGCATCCGTTGGTTCTATTGGAACTTGGTTATAGCCATACTTGAAATAAATCTTCCTAAAGTACATGACCCTCTTGATATCGCCAAGAAGGTCATTAATCGAGGTAATCAACTATTTTTTCCTAAATGTGGTTTTATTTAGAGCCTGATAATCAATACAAACTCCAAGTCCCATTCTTATTTTACTAGAGTATAACTGGTATCCCATAGGGCGAGGAACTTGTTAAAATGTTCCCTTTTTGTAATAGTTAATAGTTCGTATATCTTGCACTTTATTTCCTCATTTCTAGAAGAGAGTGATGGTAAATTGGATTTTTCGGTAGAGATGCACTATGTGTCATATGAATTGAATGTTTGACGTTGCAGTGCAAAGGTACCTCGGTGTTTGAGGAGAAGAGGTCTTTGTACCCTTCCAATACCTTATCCACTTTCCTCTATTGAATGGATGAGCCTTGTGTGGAGGCCATAGATGTGGCCAAATTAGTCTTATTGTTATAAGAGTGAATTAGGAAGAAGAAAAGTTTATAATATTGGAAATGATCTTAATGCATTTCTTAGTAGAGATCAAATAAATTCTAGTATGTGGGGCTACCTCTAGTATCTTAAATAGTTTTATTCCGAAAATAATAATAAAAATACGAGTTACAGACTCATACAAGAAATGACACTTCATAATAATGGTTGGCCTATTATAACATCACAAACATCAAGTGGAGAAACATCACACAATACATGAAAGGCTTGATGTTGTTGGGTAGGCGACATTGTTAGTTGACACAAAGGTTTTTCCCATGGTAGAGCCACTCGATTGGTATGGATATGATTTTCGTTTTGTTGGTAGACCTGTCCGCTTAATGAGTTATTATTAGATGAGGTTAATTTTACTCCCACAATCAACAATGAAATGTAGTGGAGAACCATTCACCCACCTTTGTGATTGTGAGAGATGCTCACCTTCCTCTGGATCATTGATGCCACTTTGTTGGACCATAGTCATGGAAATTGTGGCATTCGGATTCATCTTAATTATTTTTTCCTCGTTTCTAAGTCTATTTTAGTGTCAAAATCTAAGTCTAACTATGAATCTCTTAGCTCACCCATCAATGACTACCTTGTGCAACATTCATTTTTGTTATGAGTGAGCTTCTTGTCAAACTCATACTACGTTCCTTTGTCTTCCAATTACCATTATTTTCTTGTGAATTTTATGCGTTTTCCTTGTGTCATCCATCCTATATTTGTTATTTGTTCTACAATTTGGTGATTTCCTTGCCATACTTATTATATAAAGGATTTACAAATCAAAAGTCTCATTTCTTATGTTTAATTTTTTTCTCAATTCTAACAGCATATCAATATGTTATGCCAAGCACAAAGGAAATTTCCAAGAACTCCATTTCTGTCTAGATGTATCCATGTGGACAACTATGGTACTTGAGCACTAGATGTCGCTTAAAGTCCTTTATACCCACCTCGGTGTGCAAGGTATGAAATATTTTTGTGAACTCTGGCATTGCTTCGTCCCTTTCCTACTGCAGGGTGATCCATCTCATGTATTGTTCTTCATAACTTCCAAAAAGATAATATTATTCATTAATATCATCCCTAAAAGAGTTCTATGTGTGTGTGACTAAAAATAGTGTGGATACATACAACGTCATGTTTCGGTAACTAGATTGACATGAAATTATCATGTGTATGATTTTCTACCTCTTGTCATACAAGTTTTATTATTTCATAGGATGGATGATCAATTTTTTTATACAACTAATGTGTGAGATTTTTATAGCTTGGGATTTTTAGTACACTATAAAATAAAAAAGATGAAATGTGAAGGGTTAATCCAAACTTGTGGATTGTCAAATTATTATAGGTAACTTAAGGATCAATTCATGAAGCTCATTTACACATTTTGGAAAAAACACGGGTTGGGAGGGGGGAAAAGAATCTCAATAAATCAATATTTTATCCCTTGATCAAAATATTTTAGGGCTTAAATATTGCTTGATCGAGTTCTAAAGTAAATCCTTGATTGAGCTCTTATGAAACCCAAAGTTACACATGATCTTGATGAAGATATTTTTTTAAAATTGTTGCCCAAAACACAATGAGGAACTTTGGTTGGAAGGAAAAGATAAAGGGCTTGTTAAACCCTTGATTGAGCTATTTCAAATTTTACCTTAAGCGCTCAATCGAGTTGCTGAGGGCTTGAAAATTAGCTTTTTATCTCCCCTCTTGTGGATTTCTCTCTAAAACCATCTTGTAGCATGGTGAACTTAAGGAAATAATTTTCCTTCGATGGTGGAGTTGATCATATTGGATTCATGAAGGAATACTTTATCTAATGGCATATGATTTTGACATTTTCACACCCATGTGATATTTTTCATCTATTTCCTTTTAAATATTACACTTGATTTTTTTTTGGAAAGTTTAAAAGGGGTTGAATGAAAAATCAATAACATGAATATGTAAAACGAAAAAGTATCAAAAAATACCATCATATTCATTTATGATTCCTCTTCGAAACAGTATTGTTGGTTTTTAAATTTATTTAAATAATAGAAAAAAATCATACATGAACATGTGTATGACAAATATAATTCAAATATTAATTTGTGAGCTTCGAAAAATAATATAAAATATAATTTTGCATAAAAAATAAAGTTTCAATATGCATAACCTAGTTCTCTTTGTGTATATATATATATTATACTAAGTAGTTTCACATGACCACATGCATACTTGTTAATATGTCTTGGAATTTGCAAGGACAAGAATTGAATTTAATGGAAAATTTACTACAGATGGATATACTATAACTATTCTAGGGTTTGAAATGATTTGTTTTTAGTAGGAAAGTAACAAAATCCCTGCTTCAGCTTCTAGAAAGGGTGGATCAAGGAATCATTGATAAAAAGGTTGGTATTTTCTGAGTCGTCGATTGAGTGGGGGGTTCATGAGTGCCCCCACATAGGGAAGGGTAGTAACCTCCTCCTTTTGTGATGTCATCAGAGGAATAAATACTAAAATATCCCAACAATTTGGGTTTGGAGGTGAAGCTTGAATGTAGTCAATTCCCCAGCTATGGAGGTGGAATGGCATGCCAAAGGAAGGAACCGTTTCCTCCCAAAAGTAGTTAAAAATCCTAATTTAGTGATCCCTAACAATAGGTTGCAGAAATCATGGAAGTTCATGAAATATAATTCCATGATATGTATGTTCATCGGTATCTGACCCAAGGAACATGAAATTGTGCAGTGGATCCAAAAAAAATGGAACCACAGTGGAGAAGTGGTACTGCATTTGAGGGCTAATAGTTTCTTTATAGTGGTCTTTGTGGATCTAGAAGATAGGAAATGGGTGTTTGAGAATGGCCCTTATTTCACAAGAAACATGGGACTATTTATTAGAAATTGGGAAGAGTGTTACAACCGAGAGAAAGATAAATTTTTAGCAACCCCAGTTTGGGTTCAACTCTTCTCCCTTCTAGAGGATTTCTAGGAGTCTCATATTCTAGAAGGGTTTGGGAATTCAATTTGGGATTTCATAAAGATCTCATAAATCATGAAGCGATGGAGACACGTTGCATATGCCACGAATTGTGTTGATATGAACATCTCACAACCCCTAACAAAATAAATATATTTGGAGTATAATGATACAATTTGGATGGAATCTCTAGACTATGAGCATGAACCGTTAAAACGTCAGTGACTCCATGAATATGAGAACCTATTCCATTATTTTATGCTCCAAAAAGATGAGGAAACCCCCTAAATCAAGTAAGAAGGAGAAGAATGGTTCTAAACAGTGGGTGGGAGAAGGAATATTCAATGGCACCCTAAAAATACTACAACTGACACTTGCTAGAATCAACAATCAACAAAAAATGTGTAATCATCACAAGAGAAAAATTCACCCAAAAAAATAAGAGGGGAGAACCCATTTACAATCATAGAGAACCTGTAGACCGAAGGAGAATTGATAGAGCAACCATCTCAGCCATCTCTTCATCTAATGGACATTAAGAAGTCAAACTTGATCCGAGAAAATAAATCCATGCCTAGAAGGTAAACCCTGGAGTTTCTGGAGGAGGACCAGAAGCTGAAGGAAATTTTGATTCAAATGATAAAATTATTATAAGTGGAAGAGAAGCACAGTAGATTAGGATATCATAAATGCACAATGCTGGTATTTTTATGCATATGGAGAAAAGTAGATGTGAAAGATATACCTTCTAACCAAATAATTCGTGTCAAGAATCTCTTTGGCCAATGGCGTTCGAGTCTGACAAGATTGGAGGGGGAGACTCAGTCCCAACACCCTTGTAACACCCTCTTGCCACATCTATGTTGGAAATACTGAGAGGGGGGGGGGGGGGGTGAATCAGTATTTCTTTCAATTAGAGCATTAGTTAATCTTCAATTATTATCAGTGTTTGTACAATGATAGAAACAAACAAGAGAAACACAAATGCACATAATTTTTAAGCTGGAAACCCACTCCGGGACAAGAACGACCTAATGCTTTTCTAATAATTCTTTAATATTCAACTCCAATTGAAAATAAAGCTCCAACTTCCTAGAATCTAGAAAAGCATTCTTCTCCAGCTCCCACTGGATCGACACTCCAACGCCCGAGATTCTTCAGTAGTCAACTGAATGGATGCCCCAACACCCAATGAGCTACAACTCACCCTAGCACCACCTTACCACCCTATAGAAGAATAAAAGAAGAATGGACTCCCGTAGCAGGGAAAATGGTCCACTTTACAATGATATAGAATGATGCAGAAGAAGAAGATATACTAGACCATAACCCCAACTTTGACACAACCACCTAATGATGATCCTAGACCTCCCAACACTGCCTCATCAACACTTGGTAGATAGACACTAGTACAATTTGTACAATAATGTATTTACAATGACTAAGTACAATGATACCTTTACAATGATTGTATGCAGTGTTGCCCACTTGAAGACTTCATATGATGAAATTCTTGCTGCTGTTATGCACCCTGGTTGCTACTCTTATCATGCTACCCTCTACTGCACCTTGCTTTTCTTTTCTGCCGTAGAAATTCTAGTCCTTTGCAATCCTTGACAACACAAGATCTAGCTTTTTCTTGCCTTCTAGGAGCTCGATATTGAATCTAGTAATCTAGTGTATCTCTGTTATTTCAGATCCTCAATATCTAATTTTCAGTCCTATAGTAGTCCTCTGAGTCTTCTTGCCAATGCCACAGGTTTGATCCAATTTGGATTCTTCAAGAGATATTTATGCCCAATCTCTCACAATGCCCTAATTATGGACTGTTTCAGTAGAGCGCACTTGTACGGCGTGCCATGTGTCTCTGTTTCTTCATTTGGCTCTGAAATTTAAAAATAAAAAATTAAATATAGTTCCCTATCTGCCACGTTTTATGGAATTCCAATCTGATACTCAGAGAGAGAGTTATGACGATTTTACCAAGGTCACTTCTTTGAGATGAATTTCAGGAGCCTGCAAAAACCTTGACTTTCACAGATCATATCTCCAAAAATATTGCGCACCCTGATCTAAAATTTTTACTACAGCTTCCTCAAGATTTTGGCTTTGCCTCATAAAAATTTTAGCTTCTGAACCTTCGTAGAAAAAACTTTAGAGCGAAAATGCCACGATGACTTGTTTCAGATGGCCGAATCCCTTGCATAAGGAGGAAATGAAGATCACAATTTATATGAATGCTTAAGTTGAGAGGGGCTTCAATAAGTGAATGTGGGAGGGATTTTAGGAGCTTAAAAAATATTAATTATTACTTTTCAATGACCCATTCCCCAATCCCATGGGGTTTTAGCCCACTAACTGGGGGTACAAACTTCAAACATGAATATCTCTCAAACCGTGAAGAATTACATGGCGTGCCATATATCAACGGAAACATCTCGACAAGTAGAAATCATAAAAAGCATTATTGAGCCAGAATATATTAATTTGGTAGGTCAAAATTCCCATACAATATTGGGTTAGCCCCTAGTGTTGCTTTCACATCATTGACAATCACGATCAACAATTCTCCCCTTTGGCATCGATGGCAATACAATTCCTATGGCAATACAATTACTCCCCTTCCGATCATGACACCTCTTCCTGCCAATATCTTCCCCTTTGACATCAATGGCAAAGGGTAACTCCCCGAAAAACACAACCACTTCTCGACTCGTAATTACTTCCACTCCCCTTTATATTCTGAAAAGGAAAATCTAATGAGAACTTGGGAGAATCCCAAGCTTCTGGCGAAGATATTCCAATGCTGGCGAATATTTAATATGTGATTCTTTTGGTGTTGCTTGGAATCTTGCTACTTGTCCAATTGCTTGCATAACATCTGGTCAGGAGGGTGTTACATATATAAGACTACTAATCATAGATCTGTACAACCTTTGATCCACATCCTTAGATGAGTCGTCTATGCTCAATTTGAAACCTGTTACCATTGGAGTAAGGATGGGTTTGAAATCTTCCATTTTAAATTTCTTGAGCATTTCCTTGATGTCCTTGGTTTGACATATAAATATTCCTTTCTCTTGCTGAGATATTTGATCCCTAAGAAGTATGTCAGCTCACCAAGTAAAGACATCTGGAAATCACTTTGCACCTTTGTAGCAAACTTCTTACATAGTCGATCATCATTGCTACCAATTATTGTATCGTCCTCTTTAGCTATTAGACATGCTTTGGTTGCTTCATCTAGAACATATATGTCGTTTGGAGCTCAACTTGCTGTAGCCACAATTTCACCATACACGCCTTTCCTGATTTCACATTTCGTGGAGTTGAATAGTATTGTGTGTCCTTGATCACACATTTGTCCAACACTGAGCAGATTGTGATTCATGTTTTCAACCAATAGAACATTCTTGGCTAGAGAATCTTTGCTTCCGAGAGTGACAGTACCTGATCCTATAACATTTGAATATCCATCATTTCCAAAGGACACAGTTCTTTCCTTCTTCTCTTTCAGAGATACAAATTTATTTCTATCTCCAGTCATATGCATTGAGCAACCGCTATCAACATACCACACATATTTATTCTTTTGAGTCTTGAAAGAGAGAGAAAAATTATCATTCTTCTTCTTCTTCCATGTTCGTTCGTTCTGCGGCTTCGAAGATCCTTCTGGAGGATTTTCAAGTCTGCAGTCTTTGGCTATGTGTCCAAAGTTTCGACATTTGTAACATTCAATATTATTTCTTAAATGTTCAAATCTATTGATGTTTCCCTGAGTCCTGGGAGGTTCATATTTGACAGATCTCCTGGAATTTTATTCGTTCCTAGGGTACGTGTGACATTCTACATCTTTATGACCAAATTTTCCACATGAATAACAGTAGCCATAAAAAATATGTTGGTACTTGGATGGAAGTTTTCATCGAGGAATTGTCTTCCAAGTCCGTTCTTGTGAATCTTGTCCAAAGAAGTCTACATGCATGTCAAATCTCATAGGTTCATTGTATTTTGTTGTAGAAGGTCCTACTTCTTATTATTTGTAACCGATGCCAGTTTTGTCATTATAAGATCATTGATTGTTGATGAGTTCTTCCAATTCCCTTGAGCTGTTGGCATAGTTTTGGATATTTTTTCCTTTATTCACTTCCTCACACAGCGATACTACTTCGGCTTCTAATTCTTCCCTTTCTTGGTTTCTTTCTTCCAACTTCTTTTGAAGTGACTCTTCAATTCATTTGTGTTCTTCAACTTCAATTTTGAGACCTTGAACTTGTTCTTCAAGAGTTTTGAAATGGATCTTCTCCGCCTTGAGATATTTTATAAGCTTGATTGATTCCTCATAAAATTCGTCTATGGTCCATCCTTCTTCTTCGTTGTTTGATACCTCTTGCTTATTTTTCTTGGGTTTATTGTGCTTGGCCATAAACAATACTGTCTCATTGGCTTCTTCTTCACTATCATTGTCTTCATCGAATGATGAACTATCTTCTTTAGAGAGAAAGTTCCTTTTGGATCCTTTCTTGTTGAATTTCTTAAAGCCTTTCTTTATTTTTGAGTTGCCATTAATTTTATTTAGACATTTTGCTGCAAAATGCCCAACCTCATTACAGCTGAAACATATCAATGGAAGTTTACCTTTGAATTCTCCCTTACCAATTTGTAGTTTTCTCGTGAAGTAAGCATATTCTTCATTTGAAAGACCTTCTTCATCATCTTCCTTTTCTTCACACTTGCAGGTGCATGTCTTTTACAATTGAAGGTTGTTTATCATTATTGGTTTTCTTAGATGCAACGAACGCAATTTCTAGATGCGAAGTACCCTCTTCTTCATCAAGTCTCATTTGATATGCTATGAGAACTCCATGTAATTCCTCTTTGATGAGTTTGTCCAAATTTGCACTGTATTCTAAGACCAATACCTTTTGGTTGAATCTCCCTGGTAACATTCTAAGAATATTCCGTATAATAGTCTTCTCGTCAACTGGCTCTCCCAATCCTTCCAGAGTATTGGTTATTTCATCAACGTATTGAAATTATGTAGCAATGTTGCAATCTTCTTTCATTCTGAGTTGCTCAAATTTAGCTCTATAGATTTGAAGCTTTGCTTCTTTGACATTTGAGTCACATGCATATATATTCTTAAGCTTGTCCCATACATTTTTGGCGGTTTACAACCCAACACCTTATGATAAGAAGATTCAATAAGTCCACTGATAATAATATTCTTTGCTTTTTCATCATTTACCAAATTCTTCTGACCTTGTTCATCCGCGGTTGATGTAAATACATTTTAAACAGTGTCCCATACTTCGTAACCTTGCACCAAGAGATAGACCTCCATTATTCCTTTCCAAAGTGCATAATTATTTTCATTGAATAGAGGTACACCATTATTGGTATGCTCCATGACCTCGTTCCAACTGTTAAACTGCTATTGAAGGAACCAAGCTTTGATACCAATTGTTGGAAATACTGAGAGGGGGAGGGGGGGTGGGTGAATCAGTATTTCTTTCAATTAGAGCATTAGTTAATCTTCAATTATTATCAGTGTTTGTACAATGATAGCAACAAAAAAGAGGAACACAAATGCACACAGTTTTTAAGGTGGAAACCCACTCCAGGACAAAAACCACCTAATGCTTTTCTAATAATTCTTTAATATTAAACTCCAATTGAAAATAAAGCTCCAACTTCCTAGAATCTAGAAAAGCATTCTTCTCCAGCTTCCACTGGATGGACGCTCCAACGCCCGAGATTCTTCAGTAGTCAGCTGAACGGATGCCCCAACACCCAATGAGCTACAACTCACGCTAGCACCACCCTACCACCCTATAGAAGAATAAAAGAAGAATGGACTCCCGTAGTAGGGAAAATCGTCCACTTTACAATGATATAGAATGATGCAGAAGAAGAAGATATACTAGACCATAACCCCAACTTTGACACAACCACCTAATGATGATCCTAGACCTCCCAACACTGCCTCATCAACCCTTGGTAGATAGACACTAGTACAATTTTTATAATAATGTATTTACAATGACTAAGTACAATCATACCTTTACAATGATTGTATGCAGTGATGCCCACTTGAAGACTTCATATGATGAACTTCTTGCTGCTGTTATGCACCTTGGTTTCTGCTCTTGTCATGCTACCATTTGTTGCACCTTGCTTTGCTTTTCTGCCATAGAAATTTTGTTCCTTTGCAATCCTTGACAACACATGATCTAGCTTTTTCTTGCCTTCTAGGAGCTCGATATTGAATCTGGTGTATCTCTGTTATTTCAGATCCTCAATATTTGATTTTTGGTCCTGTAGTATTCTTCTGAGTCATATTTCCAATGCTACAGGTCTGACCCAATTTGGATTCTTCAAGAGAGAGTTATACCCAATTTCTCACAATGCCCTAATTATAGATTGTTTCATCAGAGCTCACTTGTACGGCGTGCCACGTGTCATTGTTTCTTCATTTGGCTCTAAAATTGATAGAGTGAAAACTAAATACTGTTAACTATCTGCCACTTTTTACAAAATTCCAATCTGATACTCAGAGAGAGATTTATGACAATTTTACCAAGGTCACTTCTTTGAGATGAATTTCAGGAGCCTGCAAAAACCCTGACTTCCACAGATCATATCTCCAAAACCGTTGTGCACCTTGATCTAAACAAGCTATCGCAGCTTTCCCTCAAGATTTCCTACTTCGCCTCGTAAAAATTTTAGCTCGAACCTCGCGTAGAAAACGTTAGAGCGAAAATGCCACGATGACCGTTTTATGGTCGAATCCCTTACATAAAGAGGAAATGAAGATCACAATTTATATGAATGCTTGGTTGAGAGGGGCTTCAACAAGTGAACGTGGGAGGGATTTTAGGAGCTTAAAAAATATTAATTATGACTTTTCAATGACCCATGCCCCAACCCCATGGGGTTTTAGCCCACTAACTAGGGGTACAAACTTCAAACATGAATATCTCTCAAACCGTGAAGAATTACATGGCGTGCCATATATCAACGGAAAAATATCGACAAGTAGAAACCATCAAAAGCATTATTGATCCAGAATATAATTTGGTAGGTAAAAATTCCCATGCAATATTGGGTTAGCCCCTGGTGCTGCTTGGGTTGACATCAATGACAACTGCTGATCAAAAATCTACCCAAGTAACTGGAAAACCAGGGTAAACATGTGACGAGAGGCTACTATTATGAGATTCAACCTCCTATAAGACCTGAAGGAAGTGGAACCGACAGAAGCTAAGAAGCATTTCTCCCCTACATCATAAGCTACAATACAATCTATTTGAGCATAAACACATTTTGCATTCATTTACAAGTAAAAATATACATAGATCCATACATCATCACTAATTGAACACGTGCTTATAACAATCACAATAAAAAAAAAATACAATTGATATAATAGTAATAAAATCCATACATAAACTAGTACATTCTCATACCAAATACCAGAGGAATGAGTTCTTCATTACTGAATGTGAAAACCAACTGGAGATGGGACTTCCATGTTGCACCTAACCATAGATTGATTGAGCCAAGCCTCACTTCATCTAATGAACCTCATGCCATATTCCAAACATGAATGTGGTACTTTATCAAACACATCAATCAACATCAAACCAAGGCTCTAGAGACCAAACTTTCTCAACCCCAAACTGATGATTTCACCTCACGAATGGACATCAATAACCATCATGGATTTATCTCTATCTATTTTTTTTCTATGGCTCCAGAGTGTTTGTTACAACCAGGGTTTCCAGGACTAGTAATGCAACCCCAACTATTACAGGGTTTCTAGAGCGTTTGTCCACCTAGGGCTTCCAATACTAGTAATTCAACCCACCTAGGGCTTCGAGAGAATTTTTCCAACCAAGGCTTATAGGAATAGTAACTCAACCCACATTTTTCTGTTAGGCTTCCAGAGTGTTTGTCTAACCAAGGATTATAGGAACTGATAACCAAACCCACAACTAAAGGAATCATGAGAACCGAGCAGAAAAAAATCAATGGAAATAAACCCACAATGCCATGTTTGTCCAGGAAATGGAAAGGCTAGGAAAATCTGCATGCATACCCATGCATGCCATAACTAGTGAGGAAGATATACATGCGACTCGCTACCTGCAATCAAATCTTTTTTTAGCTTCTAATCCCGATGTCCACCTATGCTTTCTCGATCTTCCTTTGCCTTCTTTCTCTAAATCAACAAGTATCCACACTGTCCAAGAGTGCTCCAAGAAAACTCTAAGTATCCAAGAGTATGAGAGAGAGAAAGCATAATGAGAGAGCTCCAAAAATGCACTAAAAAAGGTAATAACTGATCATCAAAAGATTTTTATATAACAGGCCTCTATTTTCTTCATTTTCCATTATTTTTCCTTCATTTTCTTTCTCACATGCAACCTATGGCATTTTACCTCCATTTTCTCCCAATTTCCATTATTTTCATAAAAAAATGTGCCAAAAATACTTTTTTCCTCTTTAATGCCTTAGCAATAGCCTTTTCCAATTTCCTTAGCCATAATAAACCATGTGAACACCCACACTAGGATGTCTTGCCCAACATTCACCTTGGAATACATGTCCTAGCAACCGTGGTTATTATTTTAACTTTATTATATGGAATTTTCATAAGGGATGTTACAGAACCCTCCCCCTTGGGGGACAACATCCTAAGTGTTCAATCACACATATACCTCAGCAACACTGCTGAAAAGAAAACATACTACCCATGGAGCTTTATAGCATAACTCGATGCACTATTTACAATGATCACGAAGCTGAAAATAAAACCAACATGACATCACAACAACATGACAACTATAATTACATGACACCCATGCTTCGTATTGGAGATTCATAACATATCTCATGGTGGTATTTACATACATATACATATGTACATATACTCGAAATTCACATAAAAAAATATATCAATACATTACCAGAACATATACCAAGAATATACCAACATTACAGCAAAACTGCTTTACCTCATCCGAGAAACAAGGTAGGATACATGGCCGCATCTGATGCACTATCTCACATGTAGGTTCATCGAGCCCAAAGTGATTCGCTTGCACTTTAACTTTCTCATTGCTTGATTTTGGAGCATGATCGTCTTTTTCTGTAAAATGAACTATTGTTCCAGCTGGAACTCTCCTTCTTGCTCCACCTGCAATATAGACCAGTAAATAACATGATAAACACCTTTAAATTATTTACTAAGTAATGATATATGAAAAAAATCTTGGAATTTCACTGTGGAAGGTAGTGCAAGTCGATTGGCCACCAGTCTAATCCTCTCATTGATCCTGAAGGGTCCAAAAAACCTGGGTTCCAACTTGGAACATTATTCAGTCTGCGGGGAACTCTTCTTGGGCTTGATAGGCAAGTACACATGATCCCCAAACTGAAAATTCTTGATCAACTTATTCCTATCTGCATAGATATTCTGCCTATCCTATGTTTCTTTCAAGTTCTAGTTGATCACCTGCATTTATTATTCCATTTCTGCAAACATATCTGGTCCAATCAGTACCCTGTTAACCGGATCACTCCAACTAATAGGAGTGTTCCAACTCCACCCATACAATGTATCAAATGGACTCATCTTCAATGACTCCTGATACGCATTGCTATAGTCGAACTCTACTAGTGGAAGATACTCTTCCCACTTTCATTATTGATGCATCACATACATCCTCAAAACGTCCTCCAATATCCTGTTAACCCTCTTAGTATGTCCATCTATATGTGGACGATAATTTGCGATGAAGGAAAAATTGTTGCCTAAACTTGCAAAAAACTCCTTCCAAAACTTGGAAGTTAGCTTTGCATCCATGTCGAACACAATATTATTTGGAAAACCATGCAATATGACTACGTCTCCGATAGATACATTTGCTACATTTCTAGTTGAATAATTAGTTTTCACTGGAATGAAATGTGCAACCTTTGTCAACCCGTCCACCACAACCATGATGGAGTCATGTTGTATATTTTTGTTAGGTAATCCTATGATGAATTCCATGGAAATTACCTCCCATTTCCACTCTAGAATCACAATCAGTTGTATTAATCCATCTCGATGTTTAAAATTTTCCTTAACCATATGGAAATCCAAACAACTGGCTACAAAATCTAACGAATCCCTCTTCATTGCATTCAAAGTCTTCTGGTAGCTTGGGCGACCTGAATATGGTTTTTCATGAAACTCTCTCAAGACCAACTTCTTGAGCTCACTTTTTTCGGGTACGTATATCATCTCCCTAGATCTAACCAAACAATGTTTTGTGATACGGTAGTCCAAATCCTATACACCTGCACCTATACTGGTACTTTTACATGCACCAGTACATGTACCTATACCTACACCTGTACTGCCACCTGTACTTGTACCTATACCAACACATGTACCTGTACCAAGACCTATACTTCTAACGACGCATGTACCTATACCAACACCTATACTTAGACTCTACTGCAATATGTGCCCAATATCCATATACATGTGATCCATTTGACCCACATGCAAGATCCCATCCTCTAAGTCTGTCCCATATGAGATAATAATTGCTATATGATTCATCTATACCTTTCTTCTAAGATCATCTGCGACCCTGTTTTCCCTTCCCTTTATGTACCTGTTCTTGAATTCAAACTCATTAATCATGGACAAACATATAGCCTACCTAGTGTTCAGATTTAGTTGGTCAAATAAGTATCTCAACCAAATGTGATCACTCATCAATATAAAACTCCTACCAAGAAGATAGTGACTCCACATCTTCATTGCATGTATACTTGTTGCTAGCTCAAGATCATGTGTTGGTAGTCCTTCTCATTCTCATTCAGTTTTCTTGACTCAGAGAACACTACTTGTCCATCTTGCACAAGGACTCCAGCAAGTCCTCTCTTGTAAGAATATGTATATACTACAAACTCCTTGTCAAAATCTATAATATTTAACACTGGAGCATGTGTCAACAATTTCTTAATCTTATCAAAATTAACCCCACACTTCTTTGTCCAATAAAAATTCTTACCCTTCCTCTACAATGATGTAATAAGATGAGAAATTTGTGATAAGTTCATGATGAAACTCCTATAATATTCTATCAATCCCATGAATGATGTCACCTCATCTACACTCTTAGGATCTACCCACTCCATGATGGCCATTATCTTTTCTGGATATACTGCAATGCCCACCTTGGAGGCAACATGTCGCAAGTAGTGTACCTCAGTATGGAAGAAACTGAATTTGTCGAGCTTAGCATACAACTAATTCTCTCTCAACAACATCAACACTGCTCCCAAATGATTGACATGCTATTATTGATTTTTAGAATACACCAATATTTCATGAATAAACACAATCTCAAACTTGTCCAAATAAGGATGCAACACACCATTCATCAAACACATAAATGTAGCTGGATCATTATTCAAACCAACTGGAGCTACAAAAAACTGATAATTTCCATACCTGGTCGCAAATACAGTATTGTAGATGCCCTACACTTTGATGCGTACCTGATGTTAACCAGATCTCAAGTCGATCTTAGAGAACATAACTTCTCCCTTTCATTGATTGAAAAAATCACCAATCCTCGGTAATGGATACCTATTCTTGATGGTCACTTGTTTCAACTGCCTATATTCAATGCACAATCTAAGGGTACCATATTTATTCTTCATGAAAAACACCGATGCACCCCATGGCGATACACTTGGCCTAATGTACCCTTTGTCAAGGATATCTTTCAACTGAAAATTTAATTCCACCAGCTCAGGTGCGTTCATATTGTAAAGTACCTTTAATGTTGGAGCTTCCCTTTGAATCACCTTAATAGAAAAGTATAATTCCTGGTGTGATGGAAACTCTAATATATCTGGTAGAAGCACATCCTAAAACTGCTGAAAATTTCGATACATGTTCAAAACATCTACATCCTCGGCTTCCTTACACTTTTCACCAGAGATATGAATTGAAAATACTACCACCCCTTCCTATGATCGAGCTAGGTTTGCATGGTTGTCACCATCCAAACTGATGTTGCTTTCTTCTTTCCCTGCAATACTCTTGGTTCCCCATTGTCATCTAAGCACTCAATATCTTTTCCATAGCAATCTACCTTTGTAAGGGCACAATAATAACAATATGGGGGTTATAGGGGTACACTAATAATAATAAGGGGGCTACAATAACAACAATAAGGGACTATACTAGTAATATAGGGACCTAACATGCCCCTCTCCTTCAAAAAAGTGTTGTCCTCAACGCTTGAGTAGCTCTAGATGCTTCTATATAAAATTCCCATCCTCCCATGTAGAATCTTTAGTGGCTAAGTTTTTCCACTTGATGAGATACTCTGAAATTGATTTATTTCATAGCTGTCGAGTTCTTGTTTCTGTGACTGCTTCAGGTTCCAATATGGTTTTTCCTTCCTCATCAAGTCTAGAAATATTGTTTGAACTGCAAGTTTTTCACCTGTAACCTTCTTTAAGCATGAAACATAGAAAACTGGATGCACTCGTGAAGAAGTAGGAAGCTACAATTTGCATGCCATAGTACCAATCTTTTGGAACACCTTGTAAGGAGAATAGTGCTCTGGCGATAATTTATTATGCTTCTTAGCTTGATTGATGGGCATCTGTTTGTATGGTTGTAGCCATAAAAATACCTAGTCTCCTACATCAAAAATTCTCTTGCTACGACGTTGATCCGCCTGTTGTTTCATTCGATTTTGTGCCAAATTGAGGTTATCATTTAAGAGTTGGAGCACTTGTGGTTGATGCTCGATGTGGTCTTCCACTGCTTGAACCTTAGAATTTTCTCTTAAAGATGATGTGATGGATAGTGGATGATATCCATAAATGGGGTCATTTTTGCTGTAGTATGGAAAGAAGTGTTATACCACCATTTAGCCAGAGGTAACCACTTGACCCATTGTGTTTTTTTACTAGATAAAAAACAACGAATATATCCTTCCAAACATTTTTTCATTATCTCAGTTTGACCATCGGATTGAGGATGATAAGATGAGTTATGAGATAGTTGAGTACCCAAACAAGAAAATAATTCCATCCAAAAATTCCAGTAAAAATGGGATCTCTGTCACTTACAATAATCTTTGGGTTTCCATGTAGCTTTTGAATTGTTTCCATAAATGTAGTAGGAATTGTACTTGCTTTAAATTGATGAGATAATGCACAAAAGTGTGCATATTTGGTAATTCTATCAACTACCACCATGATGAAACTCTTTCCTTCGAACTTGGGTAAACTTGTGATAAAATGCATTGAAATCTCCGCCCAACATTTACTTGGAATGGATAAGCTTGTAGAAGACCCGGGGTCTTAATTGTCTCAACTTTATTTTGCTGGAAATCCAAACATTCCACCACAAACATTTGAATATCAAATTTAAGGCCATCCTAAAAAAATTCTTTCTTCACCCTTTGGTAAGTTTTTAAAAATGATGAGTGTCATCCTAAAGGAGAAGTGTTCAATTACAAAAGAATATTTTGTTTTAGTTGGTAATTATTACAAAGATATAAGCGATCTTTCTACCATAAGGAATAATTTTTCCAACTAAACATATCAGATGTACTAGGATCTTGCTGCAAATTTTGAATGAGTGTCCACACTTCTTAATCCTTATTTTATTCATCCCTTACTTCGGTTATCCAATATGGTTGGATAATAGAAATGGAACAAAGCAATGCTTCCACCTCTTCATCCTTTCTTGAGAGTGCATCTGCAGCAACATTTAGCTTCCCTTTTTTGTAGATGATTTCAAATTCATAACCCAACATCTTTGTGACCCATTTTTACTGCTCTTTTGAAGATATTATTTGTTCCAAAAAGTATTTAAGACTATCATGATCATTTTTTACCTTGAAGTGTCTTCCCATTGGGTAAGGTCACCATTTATTTAGTGCATGTAGTATTTCCAACATTTCCTTCTCATAAATAGCTTCTTGTAAATACTTTCCTTTTATTACACAACTTTCAAAAGCAATGGGTCTTCCTTATTTCATTAAAACAACACCAATTCCATTTCCTAAGGCATCAAATTCCACAATAAACTTTTTTGTGAAGTCTGGCATAGCTAAAACCGGTGCTAGTCACATTGCCTCTTTAAGATGTTCAAAGGAATTAGTTTCTTCAGGACTCCAAAGAAAATGCATCTTTATTCAATAATGTTGTTATAGGTGATGTTATTCTCCCATAATTCTTAACAAACTTTCGATAATACCCTGTTAACCCAAAAAATCCTTGCAACTGCTTTATGGTTGTGGGGACTTTCCATTCCTTAATGGCTTTAATTTTTTTAGGGTCTAGTTTAACCTCGTGAGATACAATATGACCCAGATATTCCACCTTTTTTACTCCAAAGAAACATTTGGAGGTTTTCGCATATAATTGTTTCTCCTCCAATAGTTTGAGCACCATGTCAACATGTTGAACATGATCCTTCCAAGACCTGTTGTAGATTAGTATATCATCAAAAAATACTAACACAAAATTTCTAAGGAAGGTTTTGAAAATGGAATTCATCAACCCTTGAAATATAGAAGGTGTAATGGTAAGGCCAAAAGGCATGACCAAAAATTCATAATGACCCTCATGAGTTTGAAAATTTTTTTCCAGAATATCTTCAGTCTTCATTCTAATTTGATGATATCCTGAACAATGATCCAACTTGGTAAAATAAATTGCTCCATGTAATTCATCCAATAATTAATCAATCACAGGAATGGGAAATTTATATTTAATAGTGAGCTTATTGAGCTCCCTATAATCCGGACATATGTGCCATGATCCATCGTTCTTGTGAACCAATACTACTGGAGCAGAGAAAGAACTTTGACTATGTTGAATTATACCAACCTCTAACATTTCTGCAATCATATGTTCAATTTCACTCTTTTGGACATAAGGATATCTGTAAGGCCTGATGTTTGGAGGAACACTTCCTGGAATCAAATTAATAGCATGATCATGATCACGAATAGTTGGGATTCCTTTGGAAGTTTCAAACACCTTGGAATGATTGTCCAAGAATTTTTGGAATCTGGGGAAATAGATGATTTTAATGTTGAAACTTCTAGTGAGCATAATTGTGTAATTACGCCTTGTTGTTATTTCTTCGGAAGATTTTTCATGACATTAGAGCTTATTATCTTTCCAGGGTTCCCTATGATACCTTGTAATTCAACTTCCTTTCCTTCTAAAAACAATTTCAAGAAAAATTCTTGAAAATTAAAAGCTACCATCCCCAAAGATTGTAACCATTGTACTCCTAGTACAACATCAACACCTCCCATTGGAATGGAAAGCATTTGACTTCAATACATATTACCCCATGGTTATCTTGATATTATGGATTTTTTCAGAGAAATTTATAGTTCTTCCATTTTCAACCATCACTTGAAATTCTAGTGCCGGGTATAGGGAGAAATTCAATTCCTTGGCTAGCTTACCATGAATAAAATTATGGGTACTACCCGAATGAATCAACACTATTACCTTTTTCTTCTTGATATGTCCTTCTACCTTGAGAGTTTGAGGAGTGGTAATTCCTGCCAATGCATTACACGATATGGTCGAACTCATTTCTTCTTTGTCTAAGGTTGGTTCCTCATGTATATCCTCTTCTTTTGAAGTTTCTTGTTCATTTTATTCCTCCTCTTCACAATCTATGTAGAATAATTTATAATCACCACACTTATGACCTTTAGTGTATTTTTTGTCACAACTGTAGCAAAGCCCTTTTTCTCTTTTTTCTTGCAATTGTTGTGGTGTCAACCTTGAAGGTTATGGAATTCTAGGAGTAGCAACACTTCCATATTTCTATATGTGAGTGGTAGGCTTCCTTGTCGCCATAATTTTACATCCAATTTTTCTTGCGAACCTGAATGCCTTCTCCAATGATTCAGGTTCCCAAAGGCGAAGCTCATGTTGGATGTTATCCTTTAAAGTCCCTATGAAGACATCAATCATGTTCTCCACCACTGAACCCTTTTGTTTGAGATTTATCAATTAGCTAAATAAGGTGCTGCTCTGTGTATCCTCATAATGTGCTATTATTTCCTCCGTAAAAATTGACCAAGTGACAATTTCTTTATGGGAGAAAATCCATCGAAACCATACAAATGTATTTTGTTCTAAATATAAGGTTGCAATGCGTACCTTTTGTGTGTTTTGCAATTGAGATAAAAATATTTCTCCATATGTAGTATCCATGTTACGGCACCCTTGCCATCAAAATTCCTCATATCAAGCTTTGGAATATGGTGGTTCTTCAATCCAACATTAGAGTTTATGAAATCATGATTAATATTTATTTTGTTCACATCATGAGTTTCCTCTACTATATTTTCGCCATTAGGAATAATTTCTTGTATCAAAATTTTCAAACCTTCCTTCAAACCTTCCATGTCTGATTGTAGATCATTCTTCATGTCTTCTAGGTTGTCTTTCATTTTTTCGTCAATTTCATCCATCTTAGCTTCCATGCCATCCATCTTAGCTTCCATGCCATGCATGCCATTCTTCAAACCAGCCATATTAGTTTCGATGTCTTTCTTCAAACCATCCATATTCGCTTCCACACATTTCCTCAAACCATCTATCTTAGCTTCCATGCCTTTCTTCAAAACTTCCATTTCAGTTTTTGTTTCTCTTTGTGAGAGCGAAATTTGGTGCACTTGATCTTGTAATTTTGATATATAATGTTGCACTTCTTCATCTTCATGAGTCATAGTACAGCCTTCTGAAGGCTTAATGGGTGTTGAATTATTTTTAGGGGGAATTTTAGAACCCAATACTGATATATATTCTTTAATATTCCCTTGAAATCACTTCAAACGGACTTTTCAAACAAGACTTATTCAATTTGAAAAACAGATACACACATTTTTCTTGCTTTTGAGGTGCTCGATATTGAAACCGAATTATCTTTGTAATTTTAGATCTTCAATATATGAAATTTGGTCCTGTAGTAGCCCTATGAATAATATTTCAAATGCCATGGGTTTAACCTGATTTGGATTCCTCAAGACAAAGTTATTCCCAATCTCCCACAATGACCTAATTATGGATAGGTTCATTAGAGTGAACTTGTACGATGTGCCACGTGTCACTGTTTCCTCCTTCGCCTCTGAAATGGATAAACAGGAAACTAATGTCCATGTAATTTTGACCAGGTTTTACAAAATTCCTATCCCATGCTCAGAGAGATATTTATGACGATTTTCCCAAGGTCACCTCTTTTATATGAAATTCGAGAGCCTGTAAAAACCCTAACTTCCATTGGTCATATCTCTGAAAATGTTGCGTACCAATATCTGAAATTTTTACACGACGTTCCTAAAGATTTCGGCTTCACGCGGTAAAAATTTCAGCTTTTGAACCTTTGTAGAAACATATTTATAATGAAAAAGTCATGATGATCGTTTTGGAGCAGCCAAACCCTAGAATCCAAAGCTCTGATACCAAATGTTATGAAACCAGCTCCAAGAATAGAAGAAAATAGAGATAAACGCCTTGTAAATAAGCCACTTCATGGGGGAAACCTCCTTTAAATTACATAAATTGATGCAAGAGCATTAGGCTCAGAAAATTATTTGTATTTTATTAGACATAGGGGTCTTGTGTTTTTAATGAAGTTGGGTTCACTAATGTAATTATTAATGTTTTGAGTGATTTTAAATAGGAATTAATTAATTATTGGGAGGAATTTGTAAATGTTCCCGAATGATTGGAGAACATGAGAGAAGTAGGATAGCTGATATTCCATAGGGAATGAGAGATTTGAGAATTAATTGTAATTCTTAAATTAGAATTGGTTTCATGATTTTATGGGTTTGAAAGGATTTTTAGGGATAAAGGATAGATTTTATGACGTAGAGGGTTCTTAGGAATTTGTTGAGTAAGTTATGGATTTAAACCAGAATTGGTTATAGATTCCATTTGTATAAATTATAAGCCTCAAGGCATAGAAAGATAGAGTCTTTTTTTTTAGACAGGCAGGGGTTGTTGTTGCCTACGGGAAAATTAGACAGAAAGGCCACTGAATAGAAAATTAAGCGAAAAGGAAAGAGGAAAAAACACGAGATGTTATGAGATTATGTAATATTGGTTATGAATGTAAGAAGGGCTTTCATTATGTCTTGAATTATTTTCTGTGTATGACCATAATTGAACAGATGCGTGAATAAAACTCTGTAATAAAGATTTGATATGGTGATTCTGCTTATAATTGGGAAGTTCAATGCAAGTGTTGAGAAGTTGTTAATATGAATTCTATCATTATCTACCTGAGATGTAGAATCTATGAAATTATGTAACTGGGTGTTTCAAGGAATTTGAACATTTATTTTGTATTGAATAAATTTGAATGTGGTATGAAATTGTAGATTTCAAAGATCAACCATCGATCACTAAATGTATCGATGGTGATCATTTGAAGAAACGTGACATTAAATTTCATTCCAGCATATACTGCATAGTGGAATGAGGAAAATGATCTGAAAAAAGCATTAAGAGCCTTCAATTCAGAACTTTGTATTTAAGCATTCAAATTTATGTCAGATATGCATTTCATAGAACAGAGTGTATTGAGCACCTGGGTTAAATATGTACAAAGGAGAATTAATGGTGGGATAACAAAGGAGGGATCTTTGTTTGACAAGATCAAAATTGTGTGTTCACTTTGAAATCGGTATTTCAGGTTGAAAATGTGAGGAAAGGCCCCGCAGAAGGATAAACTTGAAGCTTGACAATCATGTAGGGTTGGCATACACATCTGAGAAGAAATCGCAGCTGTTAGAGTTTTTATATATAAGATACCGAGAAATCCATGGATTTAAATGCGAAGAACTAAAGTATGGAATCTGTGTGGAATGGCAAGTGGATTGTATAACCATGAATATGAATGTCGTAAGCAGAAATCGATGGCGCAGATAAATGGAGAATCAGTTTAAAAAAAAAATAGTAAGTGGTTATATCGCAATGCTTTATCTCTATAGAAGATAATTTTTGTGAGAGTGTGATAGTGGTCAGGCAGTGATGCATGGAAATTAAAAACCACCTATTTTGCATAGGTTTAAAAATGTTAAATGTCATGCTAGTTGATATGTGATTTCCATCGGATGCATGAGCGTTATGATCGATGGGTTAAAATGTATGTTTGAAATAGTATGGCCCAATTTTTATATATATGGTGGCACTTGAGTTTAAACCTAAGTGTGAAATGTTAAGCATGGACCAGATATATTTATGATTGGAAATTTGGGTTTGAAATATTAAAAAATGGTTATTTTATATGGTTGGTAACCATAATTATTAAGAAAGCTTCCGCATAGGAAGTAACTGTTATTTGGGTTGATATCCATGTGGTTGTGCATAATTAAATAGAAGATGCATTTTTGGTTTTTCACAGCTTATCCTGCATCATTTTTGGTATCAGAGCTGGCAAAGATCTTTTGAAGGATAATTTTTTTTTTTAATTGTAAAAAATGCATGCATGATGAAGGAAAAAAGGAAAGCTCAGACTTTAAATCTGATTGGCGGAAATTGCAATTTGGAAAAGGTATGCAGTGGAAGAATAGTAGTCTAAGACTATGAGAAATTCAGATTTTCAGAATCTGAGTTAAAAAGAAAATATGTTTTGGAGATTAACATAATTACATTTTGAAAGGTGTGTATACAAGTACAATAGTGATGACAAAAAGGAGATCAGATTTTGAATCTGATAGATTGCAGCACATAGAGATACATTACAGATGAATTATGAAACAAGATCACACAAATATCTTGAAGGTAAGATGATAAGTGTTATTCTAACTCTAGTTCGAAGATTATGTTTGCAGAATTCAGGTTGCAGACAGTTAAAAAATCTCAGCAAAAGAAGATCATAGTCTTAAGAGCAGTGATAAAGGAAACTGGTAAGAGTTTCTGAGTAAAATGTGGCAGAAACTTGAAGAATTCCAATAGAGGTTGGACAGAAAGGACAGTTGTGTTCTTAAAAGATGTAGATGAGTTGAAGCCTAGAGGGAGTAGAGAGAATTATCAAGAGGTTACAGAGAATAGAGAACCACTGCTTGCCAAAATACCAAGTCCAGAGAAGGGATTGGTGAGGTAAGTTGCAGTAGGGAGGACTTTTTGTTGCAGAGGATTTAGTAGAGATCATGATGAATGAGTGAGGAACTTATGAAGATAGAAATGGAGAAGAAGATGACTACTGATAGTCATACAAGAGATAGCAGAGGTTCTAAGAGAGACCACAACAGAAGAAAGGAGAAAGAAGATGCCAAGGAAAATGGCATATGGAAACAGTTGACTGATGAAGAATATGAGAAGGAGTTGGCTGAGGTAATAAAAGAATTTGATGTGTTAACAAAGATAATATAAGAAAACCAAAGATATGGTTTGACCATGAAGAAGGTAAAGTGGCAGAGGCTACAACAGAAGAGAGAGAAACAAGTGAATATACAGTTAGCAAAAGAGCTGAGAAAGCTTTAACAGATGATGAGTGTGCAATTTAGATGTGAAGAAATCAGAGAAGGTGAATTGAAAATGGAAATTTCCATTTGTGACATAGAACATAATGGAGTTATGGGTAAAGATGAAGATTGGAGATGTGTGAAATATCTTATGAATTATTGTGAAGATTTAAGACAGCAAGAAGTTTACCTTGCTAAAGAAGGAATTATTGGTGATTTCTTGAACTATTGGGGATTTTCATATCAGCTGGATGATGTAAAGCCTTGTATTTTTTAATCTAATAATTTTGGTGTAATTATAGGTTTTGCAGAGGATGAGAAATCTTTAGAAACTGTCAAAAGTATAGAAGAAGATAAATACACTGAATTGAAGAATGATGAAGAATTTCTCTTGAATAAGGAAAGTAGTGATGCATTTATATTTGAAGCTCTTACAACACAGGAAGAATTTCTAGTGGAAGAAGAAGAAGATATTCAGTCTAAAGAAATGATATGTGAAGCAACAATTGAGACTTTTGAACCTTGTAATTTGCAAATTGACAATGTGCGTATAAATGCATAAATTGTAAGTGATGATGAATTACTTAAGGAATGTAAAAGAGAAATTTCATTACTAGAGTATTTGCTGGAAAAATCATAGTATGATAGAAATATTGCAGAAGACAAAGTTCACTACAGTGGACAAGGATAGAGAGACATCATGGAAGAAGATGGTGTGGAAGAGAGACTTGCTGACAGTCTTGAGAGTCCCTTAGAGAATTCTTTGGGAAGATTGAATCAACATATTAATGTGTTGATAAAGGAGGAAATTTCATAGCACCATACTGAAATGTTGTCAGAGGAGAAAGAGGCATTGAGGCCTTCTGTTTTTATTTTAATAATTTTTTTGTGAATGCAATTTTTGTTGCAGATGTTGGAAAAAATTTGGCATAGATGAGTAGCCAAGTAAAGAAAGAGGAAGAAAATTCTGTGGAAATATTTAATCCATGGAACAATGTGTTAGGTCCCTATATGACTAGTATAGTCCCTTATTGTTGTTAGTGTAACCCCATTATTTTTATTATTGTACCCTTGTATCCCCCATTTTGTTATTATTGTGCCCTTAAATTATTATTGTTAGGTCGGCTAGGATTACATTGTGGCCCACTAGGATTACATTATGGCCCCATGAACTCCTATATATAGAAAGGAGGTTTTGTAAATTGTATCATCCAAGAATTGTTCATTTATGTAATGTATTGGAGGTTTCCCCCTTGAAGTGGCTCATTTCTAAGGCTTTGATATCTCTTTTCTACTATTTTTGGAGCTGGTTACACAATATTTGGTATCAGAGCTTTGGATTCTAGGGTTTCACTGCTCCAAACACGTCATCGCGGAATTTGCGCTATAAATTTTTTTCTACGAAGTTTCAGAAGCTGAAATTTTTAGGGTGTGAAGCCAAAATCCTGAGGAATATTTTCTAAAAATTTCAGAGCTTGGTTCGCAATATTTTCGGAGATATGATCTGTGGAAGTTAGGTCTTTTTTCAGGATCCTAAACAGGTCATCGTGGAATTTGCGCTATAAATTTTTTTCTATGAAGGTTAAGAATCTGAATTCTTATGGTGTGAAGCTGAAATCCTGAAGCAATTCGTCAAAAAATTTCAGAGCTTGGTTCACAATATTTTCGGAGATATGATCTGTGGAAGGTAGCGCTTTTTCAAGCTCCTGAATTTCATCTCAAAGAGGTGATCGTGGGAAAAGTTCAATAACTCTTTTTCTAGGCATCGGATTGGAGTGCCATAAAAAGAGGTCACAAGTACATGGACAGTAGTTTCTTGGATATCAATTTTAGAGATGAAAGATGAAACAGTGACACGTGGGAAGTCAAACAAGTTCGCTCTACTGAACCAGTCCATAATTAGGTCATTGTGGGAGATTGGACACAACTTTGTCTTGGAGAATCCAAATCAGGTCAGACCTCTGGAATTCGAAAGATAATTCAGAGGGCTACGCTGGTACCAAAAATAAAATATTGAAGTGTTGCAATCACAAAGATAATTCAATTTCAATATCGAGCTCCTCAAAAGCAAGAAAAAGGTGTGTATTTTTTTTTTCGGAATTGCATAAGTCTTGTTTGAAGAATCAATTTGAATTGATTCCAAGGGCATATTGTAGAATAGATATCAGTATTGGGTTCTAAAATATGCCCCGTAAAAATAATTCAACACCCATTAAGCCTTCAGAAGTCTCTACTATGACTCATGAAGATGAAGAATTGCAACATGATCTATCAAAATTACAAGAGCAAGTGCAACAAATTTCACTCACGCAAAGAGCAACAAAAAATGAAATGGAAGTTTTGAAGAAAGCCGTGGAAGCTAAGATGGATGGAATGCAAGCTAAGATGGATGACGTGGAAGCTAAGATGGATGGCATGGAAGCTGACATGGAAGCTAATATGGATGACATAAAATACAACATGGAAAACACAAAGAATGATCTAAAAATAGACATCGAAGGTTTGACAAAGTTGATACAAGAAATGTTTCCTAATGGTGAAAAGATAGTAGAAGAATCTCATGATGAGAACAAAATCAATGTTAATCATGATTTCATAAACTCTAATGTTGGCGGGAAGAACCACCATATTCCAAAAATGGATATGAGGAAGTTTGATGGAAAGGATCCTGTAACATGGATACTATAGATGGAGCAATATTTTGATCTCCATAACGTTCAAAACACACAAAAGGTACGCATTGCAACTTTACATTTAGAACAAAATACATTTGTATGGTATCGATGGCTTTGCTCCCGTAAAAAAATTGTCACTTGGTCATTTTTTACGGAAGAAATGATAGCACATTATGAGGATACAAAGAGCAACACCTTCTTTAGCCAATTGATAAATCTCAAACAAAAGGGTTTAGTGGGGCAGCACATTGAGGAATTCCAAAAATTGAATATAAGGGTAACTGATATTCCAGAGGAACACAGGATCGATCTCTTCATAGGCACTTTAAAGGATAGTATTCAACATGAAGTTCGCGTTTTGGAACTAGATTCATTAGAGAAGGCATTCAAGTTAGAAAGAAAAGTTGAATGTAAAATAATGGCGACAAGGAAGCCTACCACTCAATTCTATAAAGAAGGAAGTGTTGCTACGCCTAGATTTCCACAACCTACAAGGTTGACACCACAAAAATTGGAAGAAAAAAGAGCAAAAGGTCTTTTCTACAATTGTGATAGAAAATACACTAAAGGTCATAAGTGTGCTGAGAAGAAATTATTTTACATAGATTGTGAAGAGGAAGAAGAAAATGAACAAGAAGAGGATATACACCAGGAACCAGCCCTAGAAGAGGAAGAAATGAATCCGACCATATCGTGTAATGAATTGGTAGGAATTACCACTCCTCAAACTCTCAAGATAGAAGGATAAATCAAGAAGAAAAAGGTAATAGTGTTGATTGATTCAGGTAGCACCCATAATTTTATTCATTGTAAGGTAGCCAAGGAATTAAATTGTTTCCTATACCCAGCACCAGAATGTCAAGTGATGGTTGCAAATGGAGGAACTATAAATTTCTCTGGAAAATGCCAAAATATCAAGCTAACCATGGGGGAATATGTATTGAATAGTCCAATGCTTTCCATTCCTATGGGAGGTGCTGATGTTGTACTAGGAGTACAATGGTTACAATCTTTGGGGACGGTAGCTTTTAATTTTCAAGAAATTTTCTTGAAATTTTTTTCATAAGGAAAGGAAGTCAAATTACGGGGTATTTAAGGGAATCCGAGAAGGATAATAAGCTCTAATGTCATGACAAAGCTTCTAAAGAAGGAAAAACGAGGCGTAATTGCACAATTATGCTCACTAGAAGTTCCGACATCAAAATCATCTATTTCTGCAGATCTCCAACAAGTCTTGGACAATCATTCCAAGGTGTTTGAAACTCCCAAAGGACTCCCACCTATTCATGATCATGATCATGCTATTCATTTGATTCCAGGAAGTGTTCCTCCAAACATCAGGCCTTATATATATCCTTACTTCCAAAAGAGTGAAATTGAACGTATGATTGCAGAAATGTTAGAGGCGGGTATAATTCAACCTAGTCAAAGTTCTTTCTCTGCTCCTATAGTATTGGTACACAAGAAGGATGGATCATGGAAAATGTGTGTGGATTATAGGGAGCTCAATAAGCTCACCATTAAAGATAAATTTCCCATTCCTGTGATTGATAAATTATTGGATGAATTACATGGAGCAATTTATTTTACCAAGTTGGATCTTCGTTCAGGATATCATCAAATTAGAATGAAGACTGAAGATATTCCAAAAACAGCATTTCGAACTCATGAGGGTCATTATGAATTTTGGTCATGCCTTTTGGCCTTACCAATGCACCTTCTACATTTCAAGGGTTGATGAATTCCATTTTCAAACCCTTCCTTAGAAAATTTGTGCTAGTATTTTTTGATGATATACTAATCTACAGCAGGTCCTGGAAGGATCATGTTGAACATGTTGACAGGGTGCTCAAACTATTGCGGGAGAAACAATTATATGCAAAAAAATCCAAATGTTTCTTTGGAGTACAAGAGGTGGAATATCTGGGTCATATTGTATCTCACGAGGGTGTTAAAGTAGACCCTAACAAAATTAAAGCCATTAAGGAATGGAAATTCCCCACAACCATAAAGCAGTTGCGAGGATTTCTCGGGTTAACGGGGTATTATCGCAAGTTTGTTAAGAATTATGGGAGAATAGCAGCACCTCTAACAACATTATTGAAGAAAGATGCATTTTCATGGACTCCTAAAGCAACTAAGGCCTTTGAACATCTTAAAGGGGCAATGTGCCTAGCACCGGTCTTAGCTATGCCAGACTTCACAAAAACCTTTATTGTGGAATGTGATGCCTCAGGAAATGGAATTGGTGCATTTTTAATGCAGGAAGGAAGACCCATTGCTTTTGAAAGTCGTCCAATCGAAGGAAATTATTTACATAAACCTATTTATGAGAAGGAAATGTTAGCAATACTGCATGCACTAAATAAATGGCGAACTTACCTAATTGGAAGACACTTCAAGGTAAAAACTGATCATGATAGTCTTAAACACTTTTTGGAACAAAGACTATCTTCAGAAGAGCAGCAAAAATGGGTCACAAAGATGTTGGGTTATGACTTTGAAATAATCTACAGAAAAGGAAAGCTTAATGTTGTTGCGGATGCACTCTCAAGAAAGAATGAAGAGGTGGAAGCATTGCTTTGTGCCATTTCTATTATCCAACCAGATTGGATAACCAAAGCAAGAGATGAATGGAAGAAGGACAAAGATGTATGGACACTCATTCAAAAGTTGCAGCAAGATCCTAGTACATCCGATACATTTAGTTGGAAAAATGATTCCTTATGGTACAAAGATCGCTTATATCTTTGTAAGAATTCCCAACTAAAACAAAAGATTCTTCTGGAATTGCACACTTCTCCTTTAGGAGGACACTCAGGATTTTTAAAAACTTACCACAGGGTGAAGAAAGAATTTTTTTGCGATGGCCTTAAATCTGATATTCGAAAGTTTGTGGCGGAATGTTTGGTTTGCCAGCAGAATAAAGTGGAAACAATTAAGACCCCAGGACTTCTACAACCTTTATCCATTCCAAGTCAACGTTGGGAGGAGATTTCAATGGATTTTATCACAGGTTTACCTAAGTCCGAAGGAAAGAGTGTCATCATGGTGGTAGTTGATAGACTTGCCAAGTATGCACACTTTTGTGCATTATCTCATCCATTTAAAGCAAGTATAGTTGCTACTACATTTATGGACACAATTCAAAAGCTACATGGAAACCCAAGGGTTATTGTGAGTGACAGAGATCTCATTTTTACTGGAAATTTTTGGACAGTTATTTTCTTGTTTGGGTACTCAATTAACTCATAGCTCATCTTATCATCCTCAATTCGATGGTCAAACTGAGATAGTAAATAAATGTTTGGAAGGATATCTTCATTGTTTTGTATCTGATAAACAAACACAATGGGTCAAGTGGTTACCTCTTGTTGAATGGTGGTATAACACTTCCTTCCATACTGCAGCAAAAATGACCCCAGTTATGGCACTTTATGGATATCATCCACCATCCATCACATCATCTTTAAGGGAAAATTCGAAGGTTCAAGCAGTGGAAGATCACATCGAGCATCAGCAAGAAGTTCTCCAACTCTTAAAGGATAACATGAATTTGGCACAAAATCGAATGAAACAACAGGCAGATCAACATCGCAGCGAGAGAAGTTTTGATGTAGGAGATTGGGTATTTTTACGGCTACAACCATATAAACAAATGTCCCTCAAGCAAGCTAAGAAGGATAATAAATTATCGCCAAAGTACTATGGTCCTTACAAGGTGTTGCAAAATATTGGTACTATGGCATACAAATTGGAGCTTTCTACTTCTTCACAAGTACATCTAGTTTTCCATGTTTCATGCTTAAAGAAGGTTATCGGTGAAAATCTTCTAGTTCAATCAATATTTCCAGAAATTGATGAGGAAGGAAAAATCATATTGGAACCTGAAGTGGTCACGGAAACAAGAACTCGAAAACTATGAAATCGATCAATTTCAGAGTATCTCATCAAGTGGAAGAACTTACCCACTGAAGATTCTACATGGGAGGATGATAATTTTATACAGAAGCACCCAGAGCTACTCAAGCATTGAGGACAACACTTTTTTGAAGGAGAGGGGCATGTTAGGTCCCTATATGACTAGTATAGTCCCTTATTGTTGTTAGTGTAACCCCCTTATTGTTGTTATTGTACCCTTGTAACCCCCATTTTTTTATTATTGTGCCCTTAAATTATTATTGTTAGGTCGGCTAGGATTACATTGTGGCCCACTAGGATTACATTATGGCCCCATGGACTCCTATCTATAGAAAGGAGGTTTTGTAAATTGTATCGTCCAAGAATTGTTCATTTATGTAATGTATTGGAGGTTGCCCCCTTGAAGTGGCTCATTTCTAAGGTGTTGATATCTCTTTTATTCTATTTTTGGAGCTGGTTACACAACACAAAGATATTAGAATGCTGGAAAAAATGCTGAAGAATCAGGATTCAGTACAAGAAGAGAAAGAGCTTGAAGAAGTGTAGAATGTGAAGATGCAAGAGATAGAGGATAACATCAACAAACTAAATCAAAGAGATGAATATAGAAGTAAGTGGAAGAATATGTAACAGTTCAAGGAATTGATGAATAAAGAAGACAAATAAATTGTCATAAGTGAAAATTCAGAAAATGTTATCAGTTGCAGAAAACAAGAGGGTAAGTATGATAGGGTGGAAGTAAGAATAAAGATTCAACAATCAAAAGGTAAAAGTAATCATCAGTTAGAAGATCTATTGGACAGAGAAATTGAACTGATAAGAAGGATAATGATGAAAGTGTCTCAGAGGAAGACATCAGCAAGAAAGCAAAGAAGTAGCAGTAGCAAGAGAAAAACAACAGCAGACTATGAAAGTATAGCCAGTGGAGAAAAGAAGCATAAGGTGTGAAGACCTGGAGAAAAGCAACAAAAAACAACATAAATAGATGACAAACTATAGAACAAGGTATGGGATCCAGGAAGAAAAAGATTAAAAGCACGTGATCAGGAGATCATGATTATTTTTAATCTTAGGAGTCTGATGCAGGAGCATTAGGCTCAGAAAATTATGTGTATTTTATTAGACATAGGGGTCTTGTGTTTTTAAGGAAGTTGGGTTCACTAATGTAATTATTAATGTTTTGAGTGATTTTAAATAGGAATTAATTAATTATTGAGAGGAAGTTGTAAATGTTCCCGAATGATTGGAGAACATGAGAGAAGTAGGATAGTTGAGATTCCATAGGGAATGAGAGATTTGAGAATTAATTGTAATTCCTAAATTAGAATTGGTTTCATGATTTTATGGGTTTGAAAGGATTTTTAGGGATAAAGGATAGATTTTAGGACTTAGAGGATTCTTACGAATTTGTTGGGTAAGTTATGGATTTAAACCAGAATTGGTTATAGAGTCCATTTGTATAAATTATAAGCCTGAAGGCATAGAAAGAGAGAGTATTTTTTTATAGACAGACAGGGGTTGTTGTTGCCTATGGGCAAATTAGATAGAAAGGCCACTGATTAGAAAATCAGGCCAAAAGGAGAGAGGACAGAACACGAGATGTTTTGAGATTATGTAATATTGGTTATGAATGTAAGGATGGTTTTCATTATGTCCAGAATCATTTTCTGTGTATGACCATAATTGAACAAATGCGTGAATAAAACTCTACAATAAAGATTTGATATGGTGATTCTGCATATAATTGGGAAGTTCGATGCAAGTGCCGAGAAGTTGTTAATATGAATTCTATCATTATATACCTGAGCTGTAGACTTTATGAAATTGAGTAACTGGGTGTTTCAAGCAATTTGAACATTTATTTTGTATTGAATAAATTTGAATTTGGTATGAAATTGCAGATTTCAAAAATCAACCTTTGATCACTGAATGGATAGATGGTGATCATTTGAAGAAACGTGACATTTAATTTAATTCCAGTATATAATGCATAGTGGAATGAGGAAAATGATCTGCAAAAAGCGTTAAGAGCCTTCAATTTAGAACTGTGTATTTGAGCATTCAAATTTATGTCAGATATGCATTTCGTAGAATAGAGTGTATTGAGAACCTGGGTTAAATATGTACAAAGGAGAATTAATGGTGGGATAACAAAGGAGGGATCTTTTTTTGACAAGATCACAATTGTGTGTTCACTTTGAAATTTGTATTTCAGGTTGAAAATGTGAGAAAAGGCCCAGTAGAAGGATAAAATTGAAGCTTGACAATTATGGAGGGTTGGCGTACACATCTGATAAGAAATCGCAGTCGACGGAGTTTTCATATATAACATATCGTGAAATCAGTGGATGTAAATGTGGAGAACTAAAGTATGGAATATGTGTGGAATGGTAAGTGGATTTTATAACCCTGAATATGAATGCCAGAAGCAGAAATCGATGCTGCAAATAAATGGAGAAGCGGTTTAAAAAAAAAAAGTAAGTGGTTTTATTGCACTGCTTTATCCCTGTAGACGTTAACTTTTTTGAGAGTGTGATAGTGGCCAGGCATTGATGCGTGGCAATTAAAAACCACCTATTTTGCATAAGTTTAAAAATGTTAAATGTCATGCTATTTGATATGTGATTTTTGTCAGATGCATGAGTGTTATGATCAACGAGTTAAAAGGTATGTTTGAAATAGTATGGCCCAATATATATATATATATATATATATATATATATGGTGGCACTTGAGTTTAAACCTAAGTTTGAAAATTCAAGCATGGACCAGATATATTTATGATTGGCAATTTGGGTTTTATTCGAAGTAAATTTTGTAGATTCGAAATATTAAAAAATGGGTATTTTATATGGTTGGTAACCACAATTATTAAGAAAGCTTCTGCATAAGAAATAACTGTTATTTGGGTTGATATGCATGAGGATGTGCATAATTAAATAGAATATGCATTTGTGGGTTTTCGCAGCTTATTCTACGTCATAAATGAACAATTATTAGATGATACAAATGATAAAATATCCTTCTATATATAGGATTCCATTGGGTCACAATATAATCCTATTCGACCTAACAATAATAATGTAAGGGCACAAAAATAACAAAATGGGGGTTACAGGGGTACAATAATAACAATAAGGGGGCTACACTAACAACAACAAGGGACTACACTTGTAATATAGGGACCTAACAACCTTGATCCTATGAAGATATAACCAATCCATACCTAATAGTATATTATATGATCCTAATGGAAATATGCTCAAGATTGCTGCTATAGGTATACCATTTAACTCGAATGCACAAGATCTTACCCAATGGTGAGATATTTTCTTGGTACTTGTGGCCAACTGCACTAACCAATATTCTGCATGCATTACTTACAAAAACCACAATTATCCACTAGGTCAAGATTAATATAATTATAGTTAGATCGAGGGTCAATCAAAATAGAGACAACTTCATCATAAATCTTAACGTCCATCTAAATGTTAGAAGCCTAATGATATTGCTACTTGTTTTCCAGAACTACATAAATCTAACAAATTTTATGCAAAACATCTCCCATAGTCTATACATCATGTGCAATGTAGATCTATGGCATGCCACCCTGATGTTGTGGAAAATCTCTCCTACCATGATCTATGCAAAAAATTCAACACTATATATTCTTCCAGCCCTCATCCTTATTCTTCTCCTTAGATCAAAATCCCTGTCCTCTACCAAATGTATTGAATTTCTTAGGTGGGGAAACATTCTCCTTGTTACCTGTGTCTTGAGGCATTGCTCGCTTCTTTTCCAATTTTCCTTTGTTCCTTGAATTCCATTCCAATTTGGTTTGGTTTCTGATCTATGCTTCAAATGCTCATAACAATGATTGAGTTTTTGGATGGCCTCCTCCAATGATCAATACTCATCAAACTCAATCCTATCTTTGAATCCAATCGAAAACCCACTAATAAATCTCTGAACCTTTGAATTCTCCTCCTTGAGGTAAGGCACATATCTCAGTAACTCCAAGAACCTGATAGTATACTCCTCATCGTTCATGGAACCCATCTTCAACTCATAAAACTCTTTTTCCCTGTCATCGTAGTATCTCTATGATAGATACTTGTTTCGGAATAGCATTTCAAAATCACTTCAGTTCAACTCCTCCTCAGAAATATCTTTTACGTTCTTCACATTTCCCACCAAATGTCTTCTCTACCTCTAAGGCTAAATGTAGCTATCCTAGCTTTCATATTTTCTGAGTAATCATGTAATTTGCAAAACATCTTCATGCTAAGAACTAATGCCTCTGCATCTTGTGATTTATTCATCTCTCCGTCAAATGTAAGTGGTTTTTCCTTTTTAAACGCATGCAAAAAATAACCCATGTCACTCCTCGTGTAAGGATGATAATGATGAGGATCATGATGTCTGTCAGAACCAGCTAGAATGATACCTGTGTGTGTGACCTCTCCTATCTGGAGTGTCCAATAATCTAGCATATTTAACCATGTCCTCCCTATTCGACGTGTAAAAACTAGGAGACCTACTTCCATATGCTCCATTGGTCCCATCCTCCTTCCCATAGTTGATCCTAAGTGTCCCCTATTTCTGTAACTTTGGAAAACTTTGAAGGATTGTTTCATTAACCTTTTCTTACTTTTCTTGTGGCTATATAAGTTTGTCATTATCTACCTTGTAACTCCTTATTGTTCCTTTAAACTTCTCAGTGTATTTGTAAAATTAGATGAATGTCCAACACCATGTTTCTCATATGACTCATAGGGAGAATCTTTGTAGTCTACCATTATGCTATTCATCTTTCAATTCTTCCTGCAATGTAAAATATTTCAGCTAAACCAATTCATAAATAAACCAACGTATATTAGTGTAATTTTGTGAGCATACATCCTACAAGATCAACCAATCAATGAAATGGATGTATATACATAATCATATCAACATATAAACTTGTAACACATGGTATACATCACTCTAGTTGGAGTCCAATCATAGATGCATAACCATACCAAGTACACAACATGACCTAATTCATAACCATATCAGTGCAACTTGACCACACACCATCACAAGCACCGACCATACACAAGCATAAGAGGCATGTAATTAAGCATGAATGACTAATGCATGTTCACCATACAACATCACACAAGTAGCCATACACAGACACTACACAAGCATGACCAATATGTGACCAGCATATAAAAACTGTAACAATATGTAATCTAATGTGCATGCACAATACAAAAACATGAACATCACATAATTAGTCATACACACATGACCACATGTTGACAAAAACATCACGAGTCCTCCCATGATGACGCAGCCAAAAAAACATGGATGCACAAACACATACACCAAAGGTATGAGAAACACATAAGAAATCAACAAAATCATGACCATAACACCACCCATCTAGTCCAATAGTTGAACCATGCTATGATACCACTTTGTAACACTCTCTTCCCACATCTACCCAAGTAACTAGCCAACCACGGTAAACATGCGATGAGAGGCTACTAATATGATATTTAACATCCTATATGGCCATAAGGAAGTGGAACCCATGGAAACTTGACAAACAAACCTTACACAAAATCAAAAACACCTCCAGGAGGTAACCCAATCTCCCAGACCCCTGAACCCTGAAGGGGAACTGATTTTTGACCCTTTTGATCCTTAGCTGCAGGAATGTAAGGGCAAGGGAGTATCTAGGAGCCTATAGCTACAGGAATTCCAAGGCAAGGTCATGGCCATGACCCCAGAAAGTCAATTATGTGTCTGCATCTTCGGTATTTGTGCCACCTTTTTAGCCACAAAGGCTAGGTCACTTCCCATAACTTCATGAAAATTTAGGAGAGGATAAATAAAATTAGAAAAAAGGTATGGAACTAATCACATAATTAGGAACTCATCTAGAACCCTCCTAGCCATGACAAAAATTTCGTCAAACATGTCACAAACATTGCATCTACAGGTATAAACAACAAATTTAAACATGGGGCATCTTACTTATCTGATAATATATAAGAAGAATTTCTCCCCTACATCATAAGATACAATACAGTCTATTTCACCATAGATACATTGTGTATTCATTTATAGGTAAAAAAAATTATATAGAAATACATCATCATTGATTGAACTTCATGCTTATACCCAACAAAATAACAACAGAAATACAATAGATATAAGGGCAATAAAATCCATACATAAAATAGTACATTCACATACCAAATACCATAGGTATGAGATATTCATTATTGAATGTGAAAACCAAACGGAGATGGGACTTCCATGTTCCACTCAACCATAAATTGGCTGAGCCAAGTCTCACTTCATCCAATCACCCTTGTGCCATATTCCAAGCATGAATGTCGGACTTTATCAAACACATCAATCAACACTGAACACGGGTTCCATAAACCAAACTGTATCAACCCCAAACTAGTGATTCCACCGATTCCTGGTCTAAAATCACTAGCAATCACAAATTGATCTCTATCCAAGTTTTTTCAAGGCTCCAGAGTGTTTGTTCCAACCAGGTCTTCCATGACTAGTAACTCAATCCCAACTGTTACAAGGATTCTAGAGCGTTTGTCCTGTTATCACCCAAAAAATTTCAAAACATCATTTTGACAAGGTTACAAAATTTCATGGATCAAAATAGGGTTTTAGGAGTCAATTTAGGTTTGATCAAGGAAAGGTTTTATATTTTTTTATAGTTTAAAGCTTGTTCTAAGGTTGAAATAAAGCCTTCTTTAAAGTTCTTTCATGTCAAACATTCATAATTTTCCATTTTTATTTCATTTCCCAATTATTTTGTGGCAAAAATTCCTAATAAGCCAGTAATCCCCGTTTTTGTAGTGCATTCAGTGTAAAAAAGGCAGAAAGCAGTACGAAAATGCTGAAAGTTATGAAGCAAAAACTCTGTTTTCTAGTTTTGAGTAGTCAACTTCAAAGGATGTTTCTAAAAAAAAAAAAAGGCATTTTAAGAAATTGAGTGTGGTTATTTCCAAAAACATATCACATAACAATAACCTCTCTCACTTTTCTCACAGGTGTTATCAGTTGGGATATACAAGGCTTTCTTTGAAGCCCTATTTTCAGAAAATAGAGTTTTCATGTTTTACACATGTTTTTCAAAGGTAGTTTCTGGACAGCAGGAGATGTGTTTCAAAAAAAAAATAGAGTTTTTTATTAAAGACATAATGGCCTACAAAAACCACCCTCAATTTCGAGAAATACATCATGGAGTAGGAGATATGGGCTCTGTCCCAAGGCCTATGTTTCAGGAAAAAAACAGGAGAAATCTGCAAATAAAGAAGAAATGCCTCAAGGAGCTTAAAATGAAGTTAGTATATGATTTGTATGGCTTGTAGATGATGATGAAAAGTTATATTTTGAGTTTTTGGGCAACCACACTTTTTATTTGGTAAATTTATTAAAAAAAAACATACTCAGCAGTTTCGTAGCGCATTCAGTGTAAAAAGGCAGAAAAGCGCTACGAAACTGCTGTAGCTGCCTTTTCTGTTTCCTTTTATCAGTATGTAAGGAATTTAAAGGTGATTCAAGAGCTGAAAATTCTATGAAAATGTGTGGAGGGGTAATTGAAACAATTCAGGAGGAAGGAGTCAAAGTATTGAAGAATAAAGGTTTGAAATGGCAGCGCTACGAAAGGCACTGCGAAACTGCTGTGTTTTCGTAGCGCAATATATTACAGCATTTTGAACAAGTTTTTGTAGCGGTTTGGACAGATGGAGGATAGGGAAGAGTGATGGGACATGTTAAAATAATATTGAACATCCAAAGGTCACGAAATTAAGATTAAATGATGGTCAAAATATTCAAGGAAGGAAAATAATCTTATGCCTAAAAACAGGGTATGGTTTCGTGCTTTTGTGGAGGACAACAAAGTGGTCAATGAAGAACTGAATATCATGATCCAAATTCGACCATGTCATGATATAATTTTCAATGATGTAATTTAAAGTAGATAAGGTTGTTAGGATAATATTGTTAAAGATAGTAATAAGGAGTTTGAGTCCTTTTTGAAATAGGACTGTCAAGTAGGAGATGTGTCTTTTTGTAATAAATTTCATGTCTTATGGTTATGCAAGGTTTCAGTAGTTAGAAATTCAATGTATATAGCCTAAAGGAAGATTATCTAATGTTTTAAGAGGTCTATTAAAGGCCAAGAAGTCGAATTTGTAAAGGGTTGGAGACTTTTTGGCAAAATTTCAGCTTATTGTAAAATCACTGTTTCAGCAATACAAAGATGGATTACTTGGAAAAATTGAGATTATGAAGGCATTTTTGGTGCTTATTTGTTCTATATTTACATTTTATGTATCTCTCTTGCATTTTTTTTCATTTATATTACTCAGAATTCATCCTTGTGATGCTCTGACTTCCTTTATAAGTGAATTGACTATGTATTTCCATGTCTCATATGTGTATGCCCTACTACTAAAAACTCTAACCTGCCTTAACTTCCATGTCAAGTAAACTCACTGGATCACTAAAAGTTTGACTCCATAAGCTCAACGGCTACATATTGATATTATTTTCAACCTACAGGTTGGAAAAGTTTATCTCAACAAACTACTTTTTTAAAGCTTTGGATTTTCGGATATATACAATAACAAAACAACTTTTCTTCACCTAAGATTCTTAATGTATTTCAATGATTTTATGTCCTATATTTGAAATTTTTTTCTTCCATAGCTTAAGTGATTATTACTAATAATTCATGACTTTTCATGCTCTGACTTCCTTTAAGTATTAAGCTATGGTGAAATCTCTTTCAATATTTTTTCTTTCAATACCTTTATGTCTCATTACTCAGAATTCGTGTTCTACATGCTCTGACTTCCTTTGACCCTCAAGTTATTGGGATTTTCCTGAATGTGTTATTCTTTCATTGAATTATATACAAGCCTCAGCTTCCATAAGGAGATCCCTTGTCATCTTTATCCCTATCATTTACTTCATAGCCCAATGGTAGCAAGCCTTCACCTTTTCAACCTACAAATATAAAAAACCAAGACATAATTCATAGAGTTAGCCATCTATATTTATCATCAATCAATATCATTAACCCTTGAGAGAGCCCTCTCAGGCTGAGGAGGCTAAGCCTCAGTCACAAGATTGGTTTGAAATAGTTACACTGAAGTTGTCTGATCAGCAGCCAATCAGGTACGATTTTGGTGATAACATGTCCAACGCGGGCTTCCAAGACTAGTAACTCAACCCACTAAGGGATTCTAGAAAATTTTTCCAACAAAGGCTTCTAGGAGTAGTAACTCAACCCATATTTTTCCATCGGACTTCTAGTTCATTGTCCGAGCAACGCTTCTAGGAACTAATAAATCATCCCACAGCTAAAGGAATCATGAGAACCAACCAGAAAACAATCAATGGAAATAAATCCACAATACCATGGTTGTCCAAGAAATGAAAAGGCTATGAAAATCCACATGCATAACCATGCATGCTATAACTAGTGAGGAAAATATACATGCAACTTGGTACCTCTAATCAAATCTCTTTGTAATTGTTGATCCCAATGTCCACCTGTGCTTTCTTGCTTCTCCTTTTCCTTCTTTATCCAAATCAATAATTATCCACACTCTCTAAGAGTGCTCCAAGAAAACTCAAGTATCCAAGAGTATGAGAGAGAGAGAGAGAGATAATAATGGGAGAGCTCCAAAAATGCACTAACAAAAGGTACCGACTGATCCTAAGAATCATTTTTATTGAAGAGGCCTCTATTTTCTTCATTTTCCATTATTTTTCCTTTAATTTTCTCCTCACATGAAACCTATGACCTTTTACCTCCATTTTCTCCTAATTTTCATTATTTTCACAAATAAATGTGGCAAAAATACTTTTTCCCGCTTTAATTCCTTACCCATAGTCTTTGCTAATTTCCTTAGCCATAATAAACCATGTGAACACCTACACTAGGATGTATTTCCAAACATTCAACATGGAATATGTGTCCCATCAACCAGGGTTATTATTTTAACTTTATGACATGGAATTTTCATCAGGGCTATTACAAACCTAATAAGGAGGATCCCAATCCTACATTCTCCTAGAGGTGAAAAATTTGGAGAAAGGAAAAAGTGTAAAAAATCTAGAAAATAGGCATAAAGGAAATCTTGCGAGTTTCTCCTTAGCTCAGAGAAAATGTGTCCACTAACAGAATATTTCCCCTGTACTCCTCACCTTTATCAATGAAATTTTTCTCTTGGAATATACAAGGATTGAATAGTAAAGGTAAGTGTCGTTCCCTAAAATATAAAATTAAAAAAATGAAACCTGATATTTTTCCACTTCAAGAAATAAATATGATGGATGAAAAAATACAGGAGGTGATTTAGTATTCCTTGAAAGGAAGCACGACCATGGCCTTGGATGCAAAAAAAAATTCAGGAATACTTGCAGTAATATGGGATCGAAATTTTTTTATCTTTGAATACTGGATAGGTGCTCCCCAAGGAAAATTTTAGGGGCTAATATTTTCACGTGGGCTAATTTCTATACTTTTTCCAAAAAAAATATTCGGTAATTTCCATTTTTCCGCAAAAATTATTTGCCCAAGTTTTATACACTAGTAAATATGGTCAATTTTCTGACACTTTAGTTCCAACAGTTTTGACGTATTGTTGGAAAGTTCCCAACTTTTTCTCATTTTTTTTAATCCCGCCAGAAAGAGTCTCTCTTGTGACATGAAACCTTACAAAGGTCGGAAAAGAGACGAAATTCTTCAAACGTCAGAATAGCGACGACACAATCTAAACGTTAGAGTAGTGATGAAAAGCTCCAAACGTTGGAATAACGATGACAAGCCCAAAAGTTGGAATAGCAATGAAGCTCTCCAATGTCGGAATAGCGACGAAAATCTCAAAAATGTCAGAATAACAATGAAAAGCTCCAAAATTTCGAATATCGACGAAACTATGTTTGGGTCAGGTCAGGTCAGGTCGTGTGAGGTCGGGTCAGGTCAGGTTAGGTCGTGTCAAGTTGGGTCATGTGAGAGTGCCCAATAAAATGCATTTGGGTGGGTTAGGTCAGGTCAGGGCATGTTAGGGTGCTAAAGGAAACACGTTCAAGCAGGTTGGGTCAAGTCGTGCCATGCGAGAGCGTCCGTGGAAATGCATTCAATCAAGTTGGGTCAGATCGTTCCATGTGAGGCCACCCAAGGAAATGCATTCGGGCAGGTCAGGTTCGTTCAGGTTGTGTTGTGTGAGGGAATCTAAGGAAATGCATTCAGTCGGGTCTTGTCATGTGAGGGCACCCGAGGAAACACGTTCGGGTGGGTCAGGTTAGGTCAGGTCCTCTGACGATACCCAAGGACACGCATTCGGGCATGCTGGGTCGGCTGAGGTCGGGTCGTCTGAGGGCACCCAAGGAAACACATTCGTGTGGGTCATGTCAGGTCATGTGAGGGCACCTAAGGAAATGCGTTCGAGCAAGTTAAGTTGGGTCGTGTTGAGCGAGGGCACCCAAGGAAATGCGTTTGGGCAGGTCGAGTCCTACCGTGTGAGGGCACCCTACACTAGTACATTTGGTCAAAATTCTAACACTTTAGTTCAGACACTTTTGACATATTGTCAGAAATTTCCCCAATTTTTCTCAATTTTTTAAATCCCGCCAACAACCGTCACTATACTGACATATAGGGACATCGTCGGTATTGCGATGTTTAGGAATGTTGTCGATACACCGATGGTTCAGGACACAATGTCAAAAATGTAACATTTCTAAGACATGAGTCGGTATTGCGACATTTGGAGACAAGTGTCACTATTGCGGAATTTAGAGACACTTGTCGGTAGTACGATGATATTGGGGACAAACGTCAGTATTGCGACGGTTTGTGGATAACCGTTGGTATTGCGATGGTTTGGGGATAAACGTCGCAATAGTGACATGTAGAGACACTTGTCGGTATTGCGATGTGTGCGGACAACCATTGGAATTACGATGGTTTGTGGAAATTTTGACCAAACATCGGAATATCATTCAAAAATTCTAAGGGATAATAATTGAGAAGGAATCCAAAAATAACACATGCATATAAACATATATGTTTATTTTTGGATTTTTGTTATTTTTCTTAGGATATGTGACACTATAGTGGAATACATTGTCTAGGGATCCATGATAGTGTGCTATATGATGAGAAGGAATCCACATCATCATCATATGCCACATTGACCAATTCTTGAGGTTAACAAGCTGGTTAGAACACATTTTTTAGGGAATTCAGCTTCAGGAGTAGCTATATTTTGAAATAATTCCCAAATTTTCCTTGAATCTATGCCATTAAATGGAGAATGACTATGATATTTTAAAAATGAGGTCATATTATAAAATTGGGCAAAAATTTGACCTAGTTATGATGCTACTAAAATATTTCATAGGAAAAATATTACTATGTTCTGAATACACATCATCCACACATGCGAGTGGGCATATTTTAGAGTTCATTTCTTCTCTTTCACTAGTCCACTTATGTGTTTGAGTTGGTTGAGGTGGGTATTTTAGGACCTATTTTTTTATTGGCCGAAAATTGTTTTAGACCATGCAACTGAGAATGCTTCATGTTTTAGCTCATATTTTTCCTTTAGAAAATTGTATTGGCACATGATATTAGACTATCACATGATTTACTAGTAATAGTTTTGCGAGGCATCGTATATATATAAGGAGGGATTCTCTCTCATTTATAATTGTTAGAATAAACTAGAAGAACTTATTTTCCTAGCTAAAGCTCTTGTGTGAGACTTTTCTTAATTTTGAGTAAATGTTATAGAGAAATGATAGAGAGTTTTTTATATTTCTAGATTCTAGGAATAAAGAAACTACTACAACAATCAAACAAATGCATTAGAGGTAATGTATATTTCTTGTCTCTCATTTTTATTGAAATTATAATATTTAATTATTTTACAAGGAATAGATACTTAGAAGTTCTATTTATTTCTCTATGCTTGATTAAATTTTACATTATAGTACTTAGGCTAAACCTTCTTACGATTAGTCTCCCTTAGAATTTTGTAACTTATCGTTGAAAGCAAAAATTAAATCATTAAACGGTAAAATTTCTTATTCCAATATGATTTTCCGTTTTTTTTGTATTTTCTTACTTTCTCTTTCCATTTTCTAAGCTTTTCTAGTCTTTGAAAGGAAAAATGAAATTAGAAAATGGTAAACTTTCTTATTCCAATACCATTTTTTATTTTCTTTTCTATTTTTTTTACTTTCTTTCTCCCATTTTCTAAGCTTTTTCCATTTCCCATTTTCTAAGTTTTTTAATTATTTGGAAGCAAAAATGAAATTAGAAAATGGTAAACTTTCTTATTCCATTATGATTTTTCATTTTATTCTCTATTTTTTTACTTTTCCTTTCTCATTGTCTAAGCTTTTTTTAAAGCAAAACTCAAATAAAAAAATGGTAAATTTTCTTATTCCATTATAATTTTCCATTTTCTTTTGTATTTTCTTTCCTTTTATGTGTAAATATTTCCATTAATATCATCTATTATTGAATATTTCTAACCCTCTCACAAATCACTAAATTAAGAATTGTAATTTGTTTTATACAAATTTTATATAATATATTATTTTAAAATTTAAAATTTGAAAAACAATTGGTGCACTTTAAAATTTAAAATTTGAAGAGTTTTTGTTGATGGTGAAGACTTTGTATCATAATGGTAATATGATGGATCTCATTCATTTTCAAAATACCCTTAATCACTTCCCCGAGGAAGCAACCACCATGGACACATTGTGCAACAAGAGCATTGGCACGTAGCACAATATACATCGCAACTCCAAGTAGAGTGAAACACCCTTAAATCATGCATAGTGTGCCTGAATAATGGTAATGTGATCTTCCACAATCTCAGCAATATTATGCATTCCAATACTTTCATGTGCCTTAATTACCATGACCGTGCAAAGTTATATAAGATCAACATCCCTTTTAGCTATTAGAGCATATCATTCGATGAAGGTTGCAATATGTGTTGTAAAATTTATGATTCAGCTTCTCAGCGAAGGCCTCTTGACCATAAGGACTTGGCCTTCTAGCCCTTCTCTGGCTTCAATATCTCTCCCTCTCTAGCCTTCTTCTCGAACTTTCTATTACCCTCTCCTATATTCATGCATGTCATCCCTTTAGCCTTTTTTGCAAGCTTCAAAGAATAGAAGTGGAGATGGTGTTCTTCGAAGAGAACATTAGAGGTGGAAAACAAATTGAAGAGGGTGAAAGGGGTGATGGAAAAGTTTGTTGCGCTTGCAAAAAATGTTGTATGAGAAATAATGTTAGAGTTTTAATAGCAACAACAACAATTTATTGTAGGAAATATGGGCACATTGATGGTGGATCGAATGACTATCATCCTGTGGTAATTAATTATCTATCTTCATTTTGATTATATCGTAAAATTTATATTATTTTAATATTTTTTATATATGCACTAATGTTTAATTATTGTTTGTAATTTTCAAAAAGGCACGGTTTCCCCCCAACCTTTTGCAGAACCAGCTTCCACAACTAAATAGAAGTAGATTAGATGATGTTGCACCAGTACAAGAGAATATTGCAAAAAATATTAGTATTGGAAATTATGTTGTACAAGGTGAAGAACATGAAGTGAATGATGAATATGATTTTAATGATCCCATGGAGGTAGATGATGACAATAATGAGACAGTTCACATAATGATGGGACAAATCAAATGCTCCAAGACTTGTATGGTGAGTTAGATGATGATAGTGGAGATAGTGACAGTATCTATGATGTACCTTTGATTGAAACGTCAAATGAACGACCTTTTGAACACTGAAATGCAACTCTTCTCTCTGCTACATTGTTGCTGGTGAACTTAAAGGTTATGAATAATTTGTCGAACAGATGTATGACACAGATCCTAAGGTATGAAATATGTATATATGATCACATATATGTAAATGTTGATTATTTTCCCTTTTTTGAGTTTTAATAAATGTGTAAAATAATAATTGAATACTTATATATGATTAATAATATTTACATTAACTAGTTTTTGTTTATGTTGTAGATTGTTGGGTGAATTTTTGTTACCATCGCCAAATACTTTACCTCGAACATATCGAGATCTACATTCTATTATGACAGAATTTTGAATGGAATATAACACTATAGATGCATGTCCTAAATATGATATTATATATTACGGAGAACATGCATCGAAAACAGAATGTCCGAAATGTGGTGCCAGTAGATATCGAATAGATCAACTAACAAAAAAGGTGGCTCAAAAGGTTCTTCGTCATATTCCCATAATTCCACGTTTGCAGCGAATGTTCAGGTGTAAGATCATAGCATAGTTTATGGATTAACATTCAAAGAATAGAAGTGGAGATGGTGTTCTTCGAATGCCTGTAGATGGTTCTGCATTCAGGGAAATTGAGGAAAAAAATGTAGATTTTAAAAATGAACCTTGTAATGTTAGGTTTTCATTGGCAGCTGATGGTGTTAATCCATTCAGAGAGCTTAGATCTACTTACTCAGTGTGGCCTATTTTCGTTATCAACAATAAAATTCCTTGGATGTCAATAAAGAGGGAGCACATAATGTTGACTATGATTATTCCAGGTATTTGATACATTATTTTTTCGAATGTAACATTTTCATTTCTCTCATTGTTTGCATAATATCTTTTATTTCTTTACTTACTTATATATACATATATCATGGTAGTAATTATGTACCATAATTTTGAACAATTAGGTAAGTACTAGTTCAAAGATATGAATGTATATATTGAGCCTCTTATTGATGAGCTAATAAAGTTATGGCATGACATCACTATGTATGACATCACTAAACCAATCAAGAAGAAGAGATTTCAGTGTCATCGAATGCTTTTATGGACAATTCATGATGCCCCAGGACTAACACATTTTTGTGGTATGTAATATTTCATTGCACTTTAATATAATATATAATTATCTAATTTTTTTTTTTCTAAGTAAGTTTAAATCTATTAATGAAACATATGATACAGCTAGTTCAAGGCTTTCAGAGGCACCATACAGTCAGTAAGATAAAAAAACTTGAACCGCCCTCGAGGGGAAACCAGCCCGAGAATCATTTGAGAGCTGCCTCGGTAGAAGAAACCAGCTTTGACATACCAAAACTGAGCAAAAAATTGAGCTGCCCACAAGGGGAAACCAACCCGAACAATGTTTTAGAGCTGCCTCGACAGAGGAAACCAGCTTTAACATACCAAAACTTATTGCAATCAGAAACAACAAAATGACATAGAGACTAGACATAATTACTTGGGCAAAGACAGATGCGCTAGAGCCCATAGTCTCTTGAGGGCGATTCCTCCTCAATTCTGCACCAGCAACCATCCTCGTCATCAGGGACCAGGCCACTTTGAATTGCAGCAACCCCTGCTTCACGAACACCAACCTGCATCCCAAGGTCCTGGAGGAAACTCGAGTTGCAGTCGCCAGCTTTGCGGGAGGAGCCTTTGTCCACAGGCTAAGAGGCTTGCGCAGCAATGGGGGGGGGGGGGGTGGGGGCGACAAATTAACAGGTTGCGCAGAAGGAGGGGGGTCAGGAATTGCCTCAGGGATTTCCTTGAAAGAAACAGAGATAGTCGCAATGACCAAGGGGCGATTGGAATTGCACTGGTAATGAAATATGGTGGTGGACGAGTTATGAGTAGAAGCAGAGACAACGAGTAGGAAGGTTCACAAGGCGCAAGGAAGGAAGCGATATGTGTCCCCTTTGGGGGAGGAAGAGGGGACGGGTCCCCCGGCCTCTTCACGGTGCGTGCAACGAAGGAGATATCGACCACGGGCCTAGGAGGAGGACGATGGAGAGCTTGAGGAGGGGGAGTGACGACGACTAGAGGTGCTGGGTCTGGAGCTGCCCCGACGAAATTTCAGTCGATGCCTAAGTCTCGGCATTGTAGCACTAAGGTGATAAGAGAAAGCGGAATTGAAAGAAGGCACCAGAGGGGGGGAGGGAAAAAAGAGACCGGGCGGGGAAGCAAAGTGCAGGGAGTAGAAGGGACTGTGTGAATAATGGAAACTAGGGATGAAATTGACACAGCAACCCAGAGGGAAATGCCTGCCAACAGAAGTGTGGAGGCTAGGCACATCGGCTTCCGGAGAGCAACTGGAACGACCGGGAAGGAGTTGCAGCGACATGGAGACCTGCAAACCACAACGAAACCAAACCATGAACTCTGAAACCGAGTCGAGAGGCAGGGACAAAGAACCAGGAGAATGCATTTTGAAGAATTTGTCATCTCGGCCTCCCCACCGACATAAATGTCGCACAGGGTGACGGCCTGGTAAATTGATTGTATCAAGGTTGAATAAATGCAATGAGTGGCCATGTGGCCATGCCACGCGCCATCCTGCCGACTCGCTCCCATCAGATCAGAAATTAACACCCGCATCCGGGGATATAATTATCTAAATTAGATATACCATATTGCATGTTTTAAAAATGATCTCATATTATAATTTTTATTGATACATCAATTGCAGGTCTTCAAAAAAAGAGTAGATTTGCATGTCCAGTTTGTGGCCCTAAGATGAAGTACCGTCATTTTCCGGACTTAGGAAAGATGGTGTTTCATGATTTTAGGCACTTCCTCTCTAGGAACCATAAGTATCGTACTACTGAAAAACATCTTTCAAATGATAAAGAATAAACTGGATTAAAACCACGAAGAATCACACCTCGGTCGTGGAAGTTGGAATATAACATAATTAATAATCATCAAGAAGCTGGTACGTAATTTGTGTGTGTGTATATATATATATATATATATCTATATATATATATATATATATATATATATATTAATTTTATGTATGTTTGAATTTTTATTTTAATTATTATTTATTTTATTGTATTTGTTAACTATTGTTAAGATTTATTTTATTCTTTGTTATACTGAGGTCATTGTCATGACACTGATATTGTACTTCCACCTGGAATGAAATGTTATCCTTCTCAATTCATGAGGTTTCCCTACTATGAGGACCTAAAAATAGCTCATTTGTTTGATACAATGCATATCAGGAAGAATGTGACATAAATGTTGTGGCAAATCATAGATGGTGCGCATGATAGATATAAAATTTTCAAAATTTTTGCTGACATTGAGAAATGGAATCATGCAATGAAAAGTGTGATTGACCGATCAAATAACAATGGATGTCAAAATTATAATAATATTCCATGGTTATTAACAGAGCAACAAAGAAATTATGTAAAAGAGGTCGCTAGAAGAATTAAATTTCCAATAGGTTTTGCTTCAAACATAAATAATATCTTAATGAAGAAAGGTGACTTCGTTGGGGTGAAAACACATGATTGGCATACCTTCGTTAAGGTAATTTTTTTGGTATACATTTTTGTATATTATTTCTTGAATATATCTTTTAAATTATTATTTTATTTTTATTTTTTTTCTATTTAATTTGGAAACCAATAACGATTCATTTTTTATTTTTATAGTATTTTCTACGTGTATCTCTCCCAAACGACTTCGACAATAATGTCAAACAAGTTATATATGATCTTGGTAAATACATGAGGTAAGTAGTTTTTATTTATACGCAAAATATCGCTACAATTTGTTGTTGTACTTAATGACATGATGTGTTAATTTACTTGTAATGTAATATATATTATTCTTTGTCGAAATAACCTTGTGTAATGATTTGTAAATGGTTGTCATTGAAAGAAATCCATCAAGAGGAAATAAATTATTGGAAGAGAGAAATTCCTCGGCTAATGTGTGAAAGGAAAAAGTATCTACCTCCAACATTTTTCAATGCACAAGAACACTACTTGATACACCAAGTTGAGGAGATTGAAATGTGTGCACCAGCACACACAAGGTCAATGTGGATGGTGGAGAGGCACTTGAAATCCTTGAAGGCTTTGGTTAGAAAAATAGCACGTCCTGAGGGTTCTATGGTGGAGGGATATGTGGTATATGAATCCATGGTGTATATTAGTCAATATCTTCCTATATTAGTTGCGCCAACTATGGATGTTGTGGATTTCATTTGGGATGTGAACTCCATCACAAAATTTGAAGGGGGGCACCTGTTGGGAAAAGATAGAATGAAGAAAGTGAGAGGTAAAATATTTATTATATATAATACATATAATGTTTCATTTTTTTACATCAAGTATATGATCATATTCATTTAAGTCTTATTCTTTCATTGTTTATTAATTAATATAATTTACCATGGTTATAAGTTATATTTAATATTGGTGAATTATTGTTTTTTATTCAGGTGCTCAAGATTATGAGGCACTACTTTTATACATTGCAAACAATCTTGAGTGGATGAGTGAATGGAATGAAACATGTAAAGAACGTAATGACGATAGGTTATCATGGCAACTATTGTCTGAATTGGTTAGAGAAGCTTATCGTAGTGGAGATGGAAATGTTACGGACAGGGAAAATGATTTAGCATATGGTTTGAAAGATAGAAAAGTAAGAAATTAATTCACCTATTTTATTCATTACTTATTTTATATTATATTTATAATGTGACAACAGGTTTGATTTTTCAAATAATTTTCAAGCTATGTAAATTATATGATTAATTATTAATTGGGAATTAATGCATCTTTTTCATGTTTGGCATATTGTAGTTAAAACACCACAAGGCTATGTGGTGCAATGGTCCTAAATTTCGCATTAAACAGTTGGATGATAACAGGAAAAATTCTGATAGTGGGATAACTGCAGTATTCTAGGTCACTAATGTTTCCTCCAGAAGTGACAGACATCCTCGAGAATCTGAAAATAGATATTATGGATTTTTAGATGATATAGTTGAGTGTGACTTTAATTCCTTCAAATTAGGTTTGTTCGATGTCAAATGATATAGGATACAGATGAATGTACGTGATGATGAAAAAACTCTTATTCAACATGACAATGGATTTCCAATGGTTAAAACATCGCAATTTGAAGCAGGAAAAGATCGCTATGTTTTTCCAAGCCAATGTGAACAAGTCTTTTACTCAGAGGTTCTAGGTGAGAAAAGATGGTCATTTGCTATTAGATATGATCCAAGAGGAAGGCCAGTAGATTATATTGTAGAGGAAGAAGATGATATTGATCAAGAAGAAGATGATGCAATGGCAGATGAGCAGGAAGATGCATTGACAGACAAAGAAGACATAGAAGCTGAACCAGGTGTAGGAGACGAGGCAACAATTATTGATGACGATGTCGATGAGGATATTATTTAAAATGACATAATTGATGATGATGATGACATGATCGATCATTTAAACACCGTTTCTGAATATGATGTTGGTATAGATGTCGATGAGTTGGATGAAGATCAAGAAGATACAGAAGAAGAATATTGATACGGATGTTCTGTTCGAGTATGAGCTGGTATGTTATAACTTTATATTTTAATATGTAGGAATTATTGTCTTTAAATAACGTACTAATTATGTGGGATTATTGCATGTTGTTTATTATTTCAAACCAATAAATAATGGCCATACTAGTGTACAGGCTAAACTAAAATTATATATTTATACAAACACATGAAAATTTTTCTTACGACCTTAATTAATTTTTGGTTTGTTCGTATTCTATTTCATAGATTGGGTATTGGGAAAATGAGAGTGATGCGAGGGGGATATTATTGATGATAATGTCAATGAGGATATTATAGAAGAAGAATATTGATACAGATGTTCAATTCGAGTATGAGCTGGTATATTATAACTTTATATTTTAATCATTATAGAAATATTTTTTATGTATAATGGCTCATTTACTAGGGGCCTGGAAGGACCGGGCGATTGAATAATATTTAATAAAAAATCTATATTATCATGAATAGAAGGAAGGGATCGAGTGACAGTACCCACCATTTCCGGTGCAGGTTCCACTAGAGCCTGAGTGTCCTGTGCTTGTTTCAATATCTCACCGACAAGAAGGATCTACAGTTGTTCAATTTGTTTCTCCAACCATTCCATCAGTATAAGCCCCTCTTCCTGATGATGCACCACCTATTCCATCTATTCCTTCTCACCACCTTCTAACTGGTCAGCTACCTGAGCCCAATAACCATTCCTATAGACTACCCTTTGACAATGCCTCCTGCTAATTCCTAGAGGGAAGTCTCTGACCAAATGATCACCATAATTGTGAAATCTATGGCATCGAAAATCTATCCACGTTGAGGGTTGGTGTGGCCTGGGATAGCCATGAATCTAAAATGCTTTTGATATCTTATATTCCCATGAGTCATGTTTTATTAGACAGCTACAAGCTATTCTTGCAAACCCAAAATAACTTTGATAGCTTATCCCCTGGGTTGTAGTTTATTACACAACAAGATAGTATCGCAAGTCACTGATAGCAAGTAAACCAAAAAAAATATATAAAATAATGTTGCAAGTCCCAAAAGTCTTGAATAGCTAACAAACCAAAAAAAATACAAAAGATAAGCTTTTATTGGCAAGTCTTAGGATCAAATATGTGGATTGGTGGTAACAAAAAATAAATTTAATGAAGAATTCAAGTTATATTATTTGTAAACATAACAATTTAAAGAAACAAATAACATCTTCTTGAGAAAATAACCATTCATTGTCAACCACATCAATTGTAGGAGTAGGTTGATTTGGTCATCTCACAATACCTTCACTTTTAAACTCGTGACATGGCACATGCATTCGTGGGATTTTAAATAATACCCTCAATTTCCATAGATATTTATAAAGATCTCCCAAAATCATTTTCTTGAATCCCCCTCCTAATACACATTTCCTATTAAGGCTCTCTACTTTTATTAAATACCTAATTGTATACTTCCTAATACCTATAAACCCTCCCCCCACCCCCTCCACCGATACACCCAATTATATCCCCCCAATACCTACAATATATTGACTTTATTCATCATAACCTAAAAGCCTCCTTTATGAATGAAAATTATAAGATATTGGTCAACATGGTGAAGTCCTCATTGTTCATATATGGCAAGGACCCTACACTAAATAAGGTGATTAGTGGACTAGACAAGGTTACACATGTTGGAACAAGGTTGCGGAAAATTGAACCTATCTAAAATAGTGAGAGCCAACATTGGTAAATGATTGTTAATATGGGTTGCGAAATGGGTTTAGTGCATGTTTTGATCACACCTCTCACAAGCATGTCTCCTTTCTTTGTACCTTGGTCTAATATGATGGGGAATTCGGTGGGACCCAACTAATCTACACCACCATGGCAGGCCAATAGAGTCACATGTAAATGAACTCATGGTGCATGGCCTAACCGCTAAACCCTAATCCTCTAACCCCTAATCCCCTATTCCCCTAACCCCTAAGCCCTTAACATAAAAAATAATAATTAATTAATCAATTAACATATAGTATAATTATTAATTTTTAATTAGGTTTACTAATTCATAGTTAATCAATTCACATCAATGCTTACCTCCTTTTTTCCAAAAATATTGCACGAATGCAATTCTTAGTGCTAAATATTTCCAGCAATGCGAATTCAATTGTTACAGGTTAATGCAGCTTCCGCGCACTGGCCCTGTATTCATTTTTTAGTTCTATATTATCTAGAATTTGGAATAAAAGTATATCCCATGGAGGCAGTAGAGTAATAGAGGCCAGAAGTGGGGGCAACAGTATTGTCGAAGCGAGTTGCATTTAGAAATTTTCACATCCGTTGGTTCACGGGCAAATTTTTCAACCCACAAAATGGTAATGAACTTTATTTGATTCTACGTAGACTAGTTATTTTTTGGACTCTGCTTAGATTTACAATAGGACCTATTTCTTCTTTTTATCTAGATTTTATCATTTTGTAGAAATTATTTTGTTTACATTTAAGAATATGGCCAATTGCGCTTCCCTCTCATCTTTAATTATTTATTCTTACTCAAAATCAAGCTCTGGCTCGATACCTCTAATAGAAAATTCAAGGTGTTGATCCCTTCAGTTTCTATCCAAGATCCCCTTAATGTTATCAACCTCTCTGTGGTATCCTAAGTCAAATAGTTCAAATATGAGGTTGGGTTCAATAATAATTAGGTTCAGTTTGAATTCAAATGTTTTTGATGAGGTTCAGATGAAGTTTTCAATGAGGCTCATCTATATAAATTTTTCATTATCTATAGAGTTTGACTACAGTGGTGACTGGTCCTAGATACAAACCCCATGGGCCATGGTGCATGCTACAGGATATAGCTTGAGTTGTGGGTGTGGCACAGACTATAGGCCACAACTTGAGTTGTGAGCCATATCAAATCCCCTGGAGGTTGGGCACAACAAGGGTGGAAAATTTCAAACAAAATAAGTCTTTGTGGGTAGTGAACCATCAACCTAGCAGGTATATGTTCCATCTGGCAATGGTAATGGAGGGTCGAATTCCATAGAGAAGAGAATTACGACTAGAATTGGCATAAAGTAATCACATGGTCGAATAAGGTTAGCAGTATCAAGGGTTAGCAGCAATGGAAAGAGGGCCACTGAAATGGGCAATGGAGACAATTTGGTTGAGTGAAGCATGAACAAAAAAGTGCAAAAAGGATTCTAAGTCAAGGGATCTAGGGTTGGAAAAACTTTACTTTATTATTTATAAACAAATGAGAAAACTGACAAAAAAAAACCCAAATTTTCCTTCAAGTTCAAATTCAACTTGAATTCAACTTGAGGTTGGGTCATGAGGTTTGAAGAACCTAATCAACCATAAGAATTTTCTTTAGGTTCGTTGAATTTTAAGCCTCAAGTTTGAATTTCGGTGAACTATGTGACATAGCTCGTATCAATGTTTTTAGCTTGCCAAAGGGATTTCTAAGCTTCTCAATGCTCATAGTTAAGAGTCTTTAAAAGTTAGACCACAAATATCAATTACATCATAGGCTGATAGAATATGTTTCCCTTAAGAGGCATTAAGGAAAATAAGACAAATACCACCATCTACCTACGATTCTCTCTGCCTTTTTGCTACTCTTTTTCCTTCCAACATGAATCTAAGGTGCTTTGTGCACCAACTAGTAGACAAGTAAAATCATAGACTAGTTTATCTATTACTTGAGATTTTTGCATCATCTCCAAAACGTTAACACCCTTAAGTAACCTCCCTCACCTCAATTTCAAAGGCCTCTCCAAATCTTTGTTGCATGCCTCTTTCCTTCTTATTTTTTTGCATCTCTATATCATGATTTCAGATGTATTATTGGGAAAAACAACTAGATTGTTGTCAGAAAGTGCAGCCACGTATTATACAAGTTGGTTTATACCCCTAGAGTTATTATCATTGTATCATTCACATCTTACCCAAGAACCCTCTAAATTTATCCCAAATTTTCAACGATGTCTAAGAATTTTGATAATGGTTTTGAAGCAAATTTCAATCCTTAACCAAACTTACCTAGAAATTCAAAGATGGGACTTTGAGGGAAAAAAGAAATGTGAAATCTTATGTATCAAAATGTAGTCCAAATTTTTTTCAGACATTCTGATTATAGTAACTTATAGTTGTTTTTTACTTAAGTGGCCATGCTATGAGGGACATCCCTATTCCATCAAAACCAATCAGGAGTTGCACCTAGCCTCATATACCCACTCAAGAGGTTTTGAATATGGATCTTTATGTTAATACAAGCCTAATCACGTCACTGTTAGCTGCTATGCACCACATCCATGGGTTGTAGCCTCTTTTTTTCCTATTATACCCATCAAAACCCATTATAAATGCCTTCAAATGGTTCAATGTTGGTTCTAGACAGCTCCATGGCGCTCCAAAGACACCCAAGCACTTGAAGAAAATATCCTAAGATAAAGAAATTTAAGAAAATAATAATTGTTAGTTGATTGAATCTTTTGCCAGTTGAAAATCACCTTAAGGCCAAAATATTACAACTAGCCTATTAAATCACTTGAAATTCTCCTTAAAACCCCAAAAGTCTACTTGCAAATGGCATTCAAAAAATTCTAACAAATGACTTTGTGTTTAAGACAAGGGGTTTCAAAGGAAAATACAAGGTGAAAAACTCCCTCTTATCCCCAAGACTACCAGCAACATAAAATTGGGATTTCGAGGCTACATGTTAATTGGGAATATTACATTCCCCTTGACCATGATGTTATACAACACCATAAAGCATGAACATCATATATATCATACTGCAACCAATCCATTGTATCAAAATCACCAGTGGAATCTCATGCCATATGTGGTGACTGGTGACAATAGATCCTACTAGTATCATAGTGTTTTATATGTGAAATCCACTTCTTTCCACAATATGAGAGGAACACTCTTAACAAAATTGTGCCATTTTTCTACTTTATCAATAAATTTTTGACTAAAAACATTTGATTAAATTCATTTAGTTTCCCTAGCTAATGATATGCTTGCTTGATATTCTCCATATTTCCATGGCTTGTGTTAATCAAGAATTTTTTACATGAATACAAAATTATTAAAGTAATTTAGTTTTCCTAAATTGACGCCGAAACAAAATTCACCCCAAGCTTGAAACTTTATTTGCTAAAATTCAAACACAAAGTGTGTAATACTCACCATTACCACCAATTTAGCAGTCTTGACAAGGTCTTCTTGAGGCAGTAAGGCGGTACCATATGGGATAAGTGCTAAATGTCACCTTGGCACAAATCCCACTCTTTAATCCAACTCTTACTAAATGCTATGGAATACTTCCATAATCTACACACAAAAAACTTCACCCAAGCTATAAGTAGACTAGTGCTAAGTATTGATGTCTAAGATGAAGATAGGAGTTAATTATTAATTTTACTGATCTAAAGTAATAAAATGAGTTGCAGAAAAATGTAGACCAGAAAGAAAAAAATAACTCGAGCATCTAACAGTTTAGCTATTATAACACCAAAGGAGAGTGATAGATACCAATAATTCCTTGAATTACCCTTTGATAAGTGGCTGAAAGTAGATGAGTATGTTGATGTCCTGATTTTTAGACTTGTAAAAGTGGTAAAAATGCAGAAAACCACCAAGCAAAAGTCCCTTTGTAGGCCACCCACAAGTGTGGAAACACACTAGATCAATAGATCCATGGGTGGTGAATATTGGGAAATATGTTGGTAACTACAAAAAGAACCCTTATCTGCAAGTAAAAATGAAGTTTCTAACAACCTGGAAACTACTTGCAATGGAAAATGATTGGTTTCCCCTAGGGTTAAAACCTAGAAATTTATTTCGGCAATAAAATATGCTTTATAATAGTTGGAAAATGTCTATTTTTACACCAGAAAACTGACGATAAGATATAAAATCAAAGTTAGACTAAAACAGAGGGTTATTAATGATAAATTATTGACTATGCCCTTTGAATGAGGGATTTTTTTTAGCATCTGTGTAAAATTCTACTGGAATAAATTTTAGATCTGCAACATACCTTGAAAATACCCTTTTGAAATGTGATTTAGTTGAAGATAAGGGTGTAGAAATTCCCTTAGAAAAAAAATAGATATAACATTAAAACCTTAAGGGTTTTCTAGCTTTTAAAGATAATTTTTTTGATACAAGGTAGAAAAAGGAAAGAGAAAACACAGATATTTTGTATTTATGTTATTAAAAAAAATTAAAGGATTTCTAAATATATGGTTCCTATATTGTGGCTCCCCTTGGTCTTACATTTACCTTCTAGGGTGTTAGATCAAGATCACAACCCTCTCTTTTTCAACTATGAAATTTGGACAGGAAAAGGGGATAGGAGTCTAGGCAACTATTACACCCCACTCTAGTCTAGAACAGTGATACAATCTTTGGATTCCACTAGGAAATATCCCTATTGTGGAGAAGTATCCAATGGTTGGGTCAACTATCACACAAAATAAAATTAATCCCTTACTGAACGAACCCTCTGAATTGATCAAGGGTCAACTAGGACTTGGAATGACTCAGACTGATGTGATTGCAATTGCTTGGTTTGTTAAAAAATACATATAATATTTAAATTTTAATGAAAAACTATATTTTGAAATTTGAAGATTCAAAACCATGATTCCAAACCATTAGAGACAAAATATGCAAATTCTACTCATATATATATATATATAATCAGTGAGGCTCTACATGGCCTCTAGAGTGGGAAGGGCCCTTAAAAAGGATTAGGAAAATATAATTTATGAATGAAAAAAAGGTAATACCCTCCCTCAAAAATTTACCCTTGGGCCTTCAAGTATCTATAGAGTATAAAACTAGAGATACTCCACTGAAATTACAGTGAGAAGAAATACTAATTTGTTGTGGGAAAATTCAACAAACCACACATGTGATGAATCCTTGCTTGCATATAGAAATTTTTATCCTATATAAAACCACAAATCTATACATACCCTAAATTAGCAAGCTTACCAACAACCAAAATTATGCTAGAAAAATGTGCCAAATAGGTTGAAGCACAGCCTGAAAACCAAGATAACAGGCAGGAATACCTCCAAATAGCAACATAATATGTGGCATGTAAGTGACATGCCCGTACCAACAACACAATGGAGGAGGAAACTGCAAAAATCCCTTAGAATAAACATGCCATAGGCACACTAAATAGATCTTCTCAAACCCCAGGTTTTATGGGCATATTTATAGCATGTTGGCAGAAACAAGAAAAAGTCAATGGAGGGGCTGCGAAGAGGCTAAAATAAGGCCAAATTTCTGTCCAGGAAAATCTGCTCTAAAATACCAGCAAAAATACACGTCAAATAATGACCTATGCATAACATAACATGCCAAAATTCGAGCAAAAAATGACTTGGCCAATAAGGTACAGTCTCAATCGAGTTAGGCCAATTTGGTACCAAACCATCCAATTCATTCCTTGTGGTTTGGTACCAAAACAATCCGACTCGGTCGCGTAGGTACTGGCCCTCTGAACCAATTGATTCGCCAAGCTGATATGGTAGTCCGAGTCAACTTGGTCCAAGTTTTAAAACACTACACACAAGTACTCTCAAGCAATACCCAAGGCTATGGAAATTATGGAACAAATAATGATTAATTACCAAACTATCATGCTAAGCACCATATTCATAATTTAGTGATGCATGTAAGGGAAACTTTAGGGGATATATGACCATCATCTCAAGAAACCTTAGAAGATTCTATTAGACTTTTGAATTTCATGTTTTTCCTTGCCACTTTAATCATGACATAATATTGATAGGTATATTGATCTATTAGGTAACTATTGAAAGGATTCCCATGGCATACCCCTTATTTTCTATTTATGCTTCCTTTAATGTTTAACTTTTTGGCCTGCAAGTTATTCCCAAAATATGGGAAATGTTTCACATGTTGTCTTCCAAATCAAAAAAATCATCAAAAGTTGGGAAATGTTTCGCAGGTTGTCTTCCAAATAAAGAAAATCATTTGAGATTCAAAGCAACGCAGATTTGGGGACATAATTTTTGTGGCAAAGGTCATTCTATTGAATAATTATTGTGTGCTCTTGAGTCATAATGAGTTTACCCCCTGTAATTAAGAAATTTCTACTTTATAATGCACTTAGAATGTCTACTTTTCAATATCTCACTCAACAACCCATATCAATCAAGGTTGAGTTTTATTAATAGAATTCCATATGTTTTAAGCACCCCCTTCTCCCTTCCAGCACTAGAAGTTTCTTATCCTTTGATGTCACTTCACCTCAATTTAACCTACCAAAACTAACCTAACCTTATCTTGTGTGGAGGAACAAAATGCATGCACTGAAATATCTATCACAACTTGTAAAAAACATAAACATCATCAGCTCAACATAGAATGAAGAAAAAGTAAGAGATTTTTCAATTAGTAACCACCATCTACGTAACCACCATGTACAACAAGAAAATGGCTATAACAACTGTCACTATTTTCAAAGGACTCTACACATACCCAACAAATATTTTTACCACACTTACAACTGATGTGATTGCAACCTTCAGTTTTTTCAATTGTGAACCCACGACCAGGACACCTTTTAACATCCTCTTTTCCTTTGCACAACTCTTTGAGAGAGGCATCAAGATATTGCTTGAATTCTCTATTTCTTCACATGATACGCACGGATGATACTCTTGATGATAGGTTGTACTCAACTTCTATGCCATTTATTCTAATGGTTCATTAGTTTTCAACAGACTTCTTGTAAATCATGTACCTATTTTGTACTTACAATTTTTTTTTTATCTTTATATTTTCAAAATTCAAATTCAACATAACATCAAAATAGATCTCTGGCAACCTTAACTATGGCCCTATATAAAAAGAAAAAATTATGTGCATATGATTGTGTATGCATGCTAACTACAATTAGAAAAATTGGCTCTCACTAGCCAAGGCCCGAATGGATTTTAATCATATATAAAAGTGATATATTATGATGTAATCAAGTTTTGGAGACCTAGGTGTAACCATAGTTTTAAAAACACACAACCCAAGATCACCTTCAGACGACTGCTGACTAGGAAAGTTAATTGTCCCACAAGTAATGTGACCACTCATTATACAGATCTGGCCAGGGCACCATAGATAAGAAAGTGTTGTCTTCATATATAGTTCATAACCCTTTTTTGCCATTTGATCATGCAACTTCAAAGCCTCTAAGATCTTGTTCTCTTTTATTAGCCCATAAATTATGGTACTGTATGTAATTATGTCAGGCATGTAGTCATTCTCATTCATTTCTTCGAGGAGAAGGAAATATTCATCCAATTTCCCTCCCTTTCAATATCCATTGAGAAATGCATTATAGGTCACTATAGTTAGATTTATTCCACTAATTAAAGCTTCACTGTAAATATCTTTAGCCTCATCTAATCTACCTACTTTGCAGAAAGTGTCTACTAGCAAGGTGTAAGTATAAATATTTAGCTTACAGCCCTTACTTTTAATTATACTCAACCACTCCAAGGCCTCTTCTACTCTACCAAAAACGCATATACCAATGATCATAGAATTGTAAGTCACAATGTTTGGCTCACACCCATTCCTTATAAATGTGCCTCTAACTTGTTGTGTTGTATGTTGATCTGAAAACTTAGAGAAGACAGTGTCTTAATATTTCTGATTTACTATTTACTCTCTTTAAACTCGAATGCCATTTGATGGTAAATTTGTACTCTTTAATGCACAAATTTTATGTATTAGAAAGGGAAATTTAGAAATTATTTAAGTTTTCATTTTTTGTTTTAAAGTTAGATATTGTTTTCAAGTTTTCACATTTCTTATTTTATTGCAATGTAGCAGATTGATTGTGGCAGTACAGGAACAACCCCAGGATAGGTAAACAAATAGCAATTTCAGTTTCATATTAGTTTCTTTATCTTTAACAATTTTTTTTTATATATTTCGTGCTTCTTATTATTTTATAATGTGGCAGGATGATCGCGGAAAGGGGCCAACCGAAGAACATGTAAAGTGCCAGCCTTGCTCTATCTTCAGGTATTTTAGTTCTTTACATAATTGAAATAATGTTAATTTTGTTCAAAAATGTAGACGTTTGGCCATGATGCACCTAATGATTCCCTCAACGAGGAAGAGTTGTCCTCATCCCCATGTCCATTGGCACTGCTGCAAAAAAATGCGCTAAAAGCAACCAAGGAACTTGAGCATTTGGTAGACGTTGTGCCTCAAACACCTGAATTAGAAAAAAGGATAAGACAACTTATCACCCAGATAGAAACATATAAGGTAATAAAAAAAAAATCAAAGGGATATTTTTATTGTTTTGCATGAGATCAATTTTGATAGGTTGATCTTTAATTTTTACATTAACTGAACTAACAAAAAAATTATTTTGTATGTAGCATTTTCTGAGACCTGATGTCCCCGGTGTTGGTGGTAGTGGGACAAAAAGGCAAGAGATTGCCGAGAAACCCTCTCATACACCTTCTACACCTTTAGGTGGCAGCCACGAAACGCACCTTTCCCAAGAAGACAGACAGCCAACCGCTGAACGTGTTGGCAATGATGAGGCTGGTATGGCCAACTTTATTATTGCATTTCTGGAGCTACACGTGTCACCTCCACGGGGACCATTCCAGGAACTTTTTTGTTGAACAATGAAGATGTTCCTATAAAGCAAATACAACTCCCAGGTAAGTTTTAATATTTTAATTGTTTCATGTACTCTATCTAAAACATATTTTATCATTATTATTATTTTTAAATTAATGATAATATCTTTTTTCTATGTAGGAAACAATGATTTATACAGGGCCTTGGAGAGCAAGGAATTGGTAATTTTTGGCCCAACCATATGCACAAGGTGTAATTCTCAAAATTCCAACCTAAAAAAATAACTTCTAGATTATCTAAAAGGCCTTTTTGCGGTGGGCACATTTGATAGAACAACGATCGCCCGAGCAGTTAGGAAATATCTGAAATATACCCGAGACACCTATAAGACGCACTTCCAAATTAACTCTAGATACGATCATCCTCTCACAGTTCCAGAGAGGGAGTGGAGAGCACTCATCGATGACGGAAAAGAGAAAAAGGCCAAGAAAGAAGGAAAAATGCTAACTGGACCCACAAGGTAAATTACAACTTTAATACAATAGCTTTAATTTTCTTTATGTCTAAAATAAAATTGTGCTACATCATATCTGACTTCAAGCTTTTGATGATAGGTTTCTTGACACCTCGAAGGAAACCAAAGTTACGATTGAAAAAAAAGGCCATCACAAGCTAGGCCAGGGCGGCTACTTGAAATTAGCCCCAAGAATTGTAAGTAGCTAAATATCTTATAATTAATTGTATCACCTTTCAACATTTTTGTAATCCCATCAAATAACATTAAAAATATACAATCATATCTAATTTAGGGTGATTACTTTGGAACGGAAACCACAGAGGAAGAATGAAGACCTTTTTATTCGACTATCAATAGTAGTTGAACGTCGTAAAGCTTGGGCAGGTCTGTTAAGTCCCTATAATAATGGTGCAGCCCTTATTATGTTGAGCCATCCCCCTTATTGTTATTATTGTACCCTTGTAACCCCCATTTTGTTATTATTATTGTGCCCTTAAATTATTATTGTTAGGTCGGCTAGGATTACATTGTGGCCCACTAGGATTACATTATGGCCCCATGGACTCCTATATATAGAAAGGAGGTTTTGTGAATTGTATCATCCAAGAATTGTTCATTTATGTAATGTATTGGGTTTCCCTCTCAGTGGCTCATTTCTAAGGCGTTGATATCTATTTTCTTCTATTTTTTGGGTAGTTTACAACATTTTGGTGTCCAAGAGGCTTTGGATCCTGGGGTTTCGTTGCTCCAAGCAGTCCCTTAAACGAATTTGCTATAACATTTCTGAAGCTTGAGCTGAAATTTTAGGGTGTAAGCTGAAATCTTTGATTTTTCTAAATTTGGGCTTAGTTCATAATATTTTGATATCATCTGTGGAAATTAGGTCTTTTTTCAGGCTCCTAAAAAGTTCATCGTGGAATTTGCGCTATAAATTTTTTTAAAAGAATGTTCAGAATCTAAAATTCATATGGTGCGAAGCTGAAATCCTGAGGAAATTTTTCAAAAAATTTCAGAGCTTGGTTCGCAATATTTTTGGAGATATGATCTGTGGAGGGTAGTGCTTTTTAGGCTCCTGAATTGCATCTCCAAGAGGTGATCGTGGGAAAAAGTTCAATAACTCTCTCTCTGGGAAGTGGATTTGAGTGCTGTAAAAAGTGGTCACAATTACACGGACTTTAGTTTCTTGGCTATCAATTTCAGAGACAAAGGACGAAACAGTGACACGTGGCAAGTCCTACAAGTGTGCTCTACTGAACCAGTCCAGAATTAGGTCATTGTAGGAGATTGGACACAAATTTGTCTTGGGGAATCCAAATTAGATCAGACCTGTGGCATTCGAAAGAGTCAGAGACTCTTTAATTATAAATTTCAAATATTGAAGGGCTGCAATCACAGATATAATCCAATTTCAATATCGAGCTCCTCAAAAGCAAGAAAAATGTGTGTATTGTTTTTTCCGAATTGCATAAGTCTTGTTTGAAGAATCAAGTTGAATTGATTCCAAGGGCATATTGAAGAATTTTTGTCAATAATGGGTTCTATTATGCCTCCAAAAAATAATTCCATACCCATTAAGCCCTCAGAAAGCTATACTATGACGCATGAGGAGGAAGAATTGCAATATGAGACATCAAAATTACGGTACCAAGTGCAACAAATTTCGATCTTACGAAGAGCAACCGAAGATGACATAGATGGTTTAAAAGCAAAAATGGAGGCTAATTTTGATGGTTTTAAGGATCAAATAAAATCTACTATGGATGATAAAGTAGTGGAATATCACAATGAGCATCAACAACAAGTTCTCCAACTCTCAAAGGATAACCTAACTTTGGTGCAAAATCAAATGAAACAACTGGAAGATCAATATCACATCGAAAGAAGTTAGAAGCAACAGAACAAGAAATTTGTTAATGTATAAATTTCTAGATATCTTTATATATTTAACTTTTCCGTAAAATATTTCCACATGGAAGATGAGAATTTATGCTGCACATCAAGAGAACAACTGTGGATGAGGACAACACTTGTTCAAGGAGGGGGTTACAAGTCCCTATTTAATAGTTTAGCCTTCACCATGTTAGTATCTCCTTGCTGTTATTATTGCATCATAACCTCCCATATTGTTATTATTGTGCCCTTACATAGTTATTGTTAGGTTTGCCAGGACACTTAGTTCTACTAGGATTATATTGTGGCCCCATGGACTTTACATATAGAAGAAGGTTTCTGTTTTATTTGCATTGTCCAATAATTGTTCATTTATGCACGTATTGGAGTGTTTGTTCTATGCTCATTTCTGCTGATATCTCTTTCTGATGGAGTCGCATATACAACAGTCCCAAGATCTTAATGCCTTGAGTACAAAATGTTAATCTCTTCGTTATCCATAAATTTAATGTCTAACAATTTTTTTTAAATCAGGGGAGCAAAACTTTCAATGAGCTAAATAACCCAGTTGTAGAGCAATGAATTGAGAGTGAAATATTGCGAGAAGTACATGGTCCTGATGTGCAAAATGATGATTCCAGTGGGGACCAGATCGGATATGATACTATCAGTGAGGGCCACGATGGTAATTAATTTCCACTTATAATTTTTTCTTATTATACCTTGAGGGTTGTTTCCTTACAACGTTTTTTGTTTAAATGACAAAGAATGTTGTACTTGAGCATCCTACCACCAGAGAGGAACACAGGGCAACGGTTCCAATGGTGACAATTGGTGCACTAGGTAAATAATCTCATTACAATTTTTTTTATTAATATTACTGAACTAGTTAAATGATATTTAAAAACTGACAATTAAAATTTAATACTATTTGTTTTTGTAGGTGATGCCCCATCACTGCATGAGACCAGATATCGTGAGTACAAAACTAGGTCAGCTATGCGGGAAATGCACGAAACAAAAGTAGAGCACAATGATGTTGATGATGTAGTTAGGAGCTTTAGAAGTAGGAATAAGAAAAAGAAAATTTAAATGTAAAATATTGTATTATTATAAGACAAATGTTACCATATACCTTTTTTGCATTATATAAAAACTCATTTATCATACTATTTTTATGCCAAGCACTTTCAATGTTTTCTTGCCTACTTTTTGTTGCAATTATTTTTTATTAGTTATTGAATATTTTTTTTCTACTAATGAAAGTAAAAAATGAAATATAGATTGGGTATTGGGGAATTGAGAGTGATGTGAGGGGGGAGGGGGGACAGGCCATAAGAGCTTCCACCTTCATCTGGTTGGCCATGTTTAGTAGAGAATAATTTATTGGAGCGATTTAATATTGGAGAAAACCTCCCTCGATCCGACATAACAACAAAAAAGTCACTATTGAATTAGTGGCTACTCTTTCAGATCATGGGAGGCTTGTTCCAAGTTCAGGTGACTCCAATAAATTTTTCTTGAAACGAAGAGGAGCTTATTCAGGTATGTTTTGACATTGTCAATATATGTTCTAACATTATCATAAAAATGGATCTTAGAGTAAAAAATACTACATCAATTACTTGTATTTATTGAATAGATAATTATGGATTTTGAATGACTTGGCAGCGCAAGTACAAATCCTCTTGCATAATGAGTAATACAACTTTTCAACTAAGGTCATGTCCAGGATATTTTTGCTTGTGCGCTTGACCAGGTTCTTAGTGTCACATTTTATAAGTTCCTTTACAGTTCATAATTCAAGGTGAAGCTTGTTCATGATTATTATCTGGTTTTTTGTATGTGTTTTTTCCTCTATTTAATTGTAAGTTTGAACATGCTTTTAAACATTGAAACAATTTTTGTTTTTATACTATTTTTATACTTAATTTTTCTAGTTATGGTGATATAACCACCATTGTATCGTATCCATCTTATCGCATTCCCTTGGGTTGTGGTTAGGTACAAAGGAACTCCAACCAGTTCCAATTCCCTCACATTCCAGTTATAAAGACCATTGGAATAATTGGCACATACCACGTTGGCTCAATTTTTTGGCTATATTCATTCAAGTATTCCAAGAGTACATCATCATTACCATGTTAGAGATCAACTTGTTAGCGTTATTTTATTAATCAAAGCAGGATGATTCTGGATGCTTAGAGACACATCCAAAAGCAATAGCCAACATTTCAATGTGGTGGCCAAGAGCATGTTCTTCATGTAGGAACAAGTTTGTATCCTACCACTACCCTTAGTGAAGACAATTCTCTCAACTTTACATAGAAATCCTCTATTTTAGGATGACACGTGTACACTATGACAAATGAAATGCACTTTATTATAGACCTAAATCTAGTTGTATATGTAATTCGCACATTATTTCACTCAACATTATATAAACGTTACTAAGGAACATTTCAACTACATTTTAGATATGTGATTAACCACACCAGTATATGTGTATATCTTTATCTGTGTAGCGAGGCGTTAGATATGGATCTTACATTCAGTTTATTAAGTACCAAGAGATATTTTTAAGGCTTGTACCACTTAGCCATGTATACCCATATTTTATTAATATAAATCCATTAAGTATGGAAACACACCAGGAATGCCTATCAATCAGAGGTCTGAGCTATAGGATGCATTATTCCTTCCACCTTACAGGAATTCCTTATACAGGCAACTAAATCCTGGGTTTTTCCTTAACCATAGCGAATGTATAAGTCCACTAATTTTGAAGGAATGCTCTTCGTGGTAGTCACTTTAGTGGGAATATGGGTCTATATAAATATATTATAGTCACTAGTTACAAAGCCACTTCCAAGGCCAATAGAATGTGTTAAGGCCAAGCAAACATGTGACTCTATGTATATCATATCTAGTACAAATCATATCGAAAATCAGTCCAACCTGTTATTATTTGGGCATCACAGTTTATAGGATAGAGTTCGGTGTAATAATAGCAGCATTAAACATAATAGTAGAAACATATCAAAATTCGACATAATGAGAACAATAAAAATAGAAATCATATAATAGTACGCCAACATATCAAACGCTTGCATGATCTTTTCCACCCTGGGCTTTGGTACCAAATTTCCCAAGTGGAGCAAGGAGGTTAATGTTGTTACTTCCAATGAAATATTATGCCATTCCAACAATTGTGCTAGCAAGACTCTTCTCACCATGATGGTAAGTAGAATTTTCTGAGACATAACTCGAGAATTGAGCAACCTTTTCTTTGGTAACAAAACTTCTCTTGAAAGAGAAAACAAATATTTTCCTTTGCCCTAGTTTCAAACCATCAACCATGGATGGGATGGATATTTGCAAATTAGCCATGGGATCACACTTTGAACCAAAGTTGTTCTGACAACTTGTCAGTGTCTCCTTGTTTTGGGATTCAAATGTAGGATTGTCAATCAAATAATTGACAAAGATCCATAAATGATTCTTTATCGTGTGTGCTTTCACTGTAGCTATCTTTTTCTTCTTATTTACAATGTTAATCACATGGGTTGTTATCTGGTTTGCTACTAAATCAACATGGGAACCACCTTTAATGGTAGCTACTCCATTAACAAAGCTGAGGTACTGGTGTTTCTACCTCATGTCTTTTCTATGTGGATAGTTAGTTGATTACTTATACAAGTAGTAGTGAACTTAGAAATGCACTTTATTCTAGACCTAAATCTAGTTGTATATTTAATTCGCATATTATTTCACTCAACATTATATAAACATTGCTAAGGAACGTGTCAAATAAATTTTATATATGTGAATAACCACACCAGTATATGTGTATATCTTTATCTGTGTAGCGAAGGGTTAGATATGGATCTTACATTCAATTTATTATGGACCAAGAGATATTTTTAAGGCATGTACCACTTAGCCATGTATACCCATATTTTAATAATATAAATCCATTAAGTATGGACAGACACCAGGAATGCCTATCAATTAGAGGTCTGAGCTATAGGATGCATTATTCCTTCCACCTTACTGGAATTCCCTATACAAGCAACTAGATCCTGGGTTGTTCCTTAACCATAACGAATGTAGAAGTCCACTAATTTTGAAGGAATGCCCTTCGTGGTAGTAACTTTAGTGGGAATATGGGTCTATATAAATATATTATAGTCACTTCCAAGGCCAGTAGAATGTGTTAAATCTAACCAATCATGTGACTCTATGTATATCATATCTAGTACAAATCATATCGAAAATCAATTCAACGTGTTATTCTTTGGGCATCACAATTTATAGGATAGAGTTCAGTGTAATAATATTAGCATTCAACATATTAGTAGAAACATATTAGCATTTGACATAATGAGAATAATAAAAATAGAAATCATATAATATTACGCCAACATATCAACCAGAACAACAAGATGGATTGAAGCAACAATTGTAACGCAGGAATATTTGGTGATTCCATTTTAGATAGTGGAACACTAGAGAAATAATGAGGGATAAATGTATTTATCAAGACTTATAACCTCAAACACTTCATTTCCCTCCAAAAGGTCCCTCTAAAATAAGTCTGACTCAATAAAAACATGTGTCAATATTTGTGTTCGTTGTCTTTGGGATGGACTCCCAAGTCCCAAGTTTGAGGCCAAGACTCCTAAGTAGGGCAAGTGGGGAATTCCACTAGGGGAGTATCTAGGGAGTACTTGTCCCAGAGCTAACTCAATAAGAATCAACCATTCTTGAGAGTAGGGGAAAATTTTAACACTAGTAATAATAGATTCTTAAGAATGTTTATTTAAATTTTACCAAGATGGAAGAGTATGTTGAGCCCACATGAGTTTCTATATTCTATTTCTCCATATGTGGCTTTGTGAGTTTATGCATTATATTAATGTCTTGCAAAAGACAACAATAGTTTAGAACATATGTATATTCTTGCATAACCGGTATGATTGTGACACTTACATGCAAGCCACCTGTTTCCAGGGCCAAGTGGTGGAATTTTGAGCTCATACACTAGCTAAAGCAATTGTAAAACTGATCATCTCACTGATGTAATTGGATACAGTAAAAACACATGTTCATGAATAACACCCATATTATTGTACCACTTGATAAACAACTTTCAGTCACCTTTCATTCATCAAGGAGATGTAGTACTTTAAGGATTTATTAGTCCAAGTCTGGCATTCAAACACTCTAAAATAATTGATGGGCTGAGGGATGTTGTATTGTAGAGCGCAAAGAAACCACTTTCCTAAAAGTGGAAAGATATAATAACAAGGGGATCTTATGTATCAGAGAAGCTATTGAGATTTATGCTCTCGAGCATTGGATGTGTGTGTCAATTTTTTGGGAATGGAATCATGTTCCAAGGCTTTATATGCTTATCAACGTCATTTTGAATACCCTGAATTACATAGTATCACTAGAATCATTAGACCCACTTATCATTCCTTCCATCCTTTCTATCCTTGTTAGATATGTTGTTTAAAATAGAAAGGAGGATTATCTAGAATTTTCACGTTTAAATGAGATTTATTGAAAAATATTGGAACCTAAGTCAAGATCGTTTCTCCAAAGTCCAAATACAGTGTGATAACATTATCAGACATAATGAAGATGTATCTCTTTTCTGAATACCGTATTGTATGTGCATCAAAAGGCTACTCAGGAGAATTATATTTATTTGACTTCTAGTTATAATGTTTCCATTTCATCCGAGGATATTTGTGAAGAAAGAAGAACAATGGAAACATGTCACTGAATATGTAAGAATTATCTTTGGGGCTCGCACTTAAAGGCCCTAAATAATTTGAGCTATCTGAAAAGAATTTTTTAACTCTATTAGGGCATACCAAAAAACTTAAATGGATATTCAAAGTGAGGATGATAAACTCAGCTTCAAGGTTTTTTTAAATTCACAATTTCTGTTGATTGATAATTCAGTTGGCATAAGGCTCTCCTCTCTCTTTATACACATAAAATTTATTTGAGGGGAGATATTTATCATTCTTCCTATATACCTACTTATCATATTCTTCCTAATTTTTTCTTTCATTCCTGCCCTTGTGGAGCAGAATAGATGGGTGAAACAAAAAATTTCAACTAGTCATGCCAAATTGTTTCAAGTTTGACAACAAAGTTTTAGCTGACATAGATTTTAAAATATATTAACACTTATTTAGATGCAAAAAATGACCAGAATGTGGATATATTTCTTAAACATTGTGCCAAATAATCTAAACAAACAATAGATTGTGAATGAAATAAAGCCACCTAACAAATTAGAATAGTTGTTAAAAATGTTATTTTCCAAGTAATGTTGGGTTTTCAACATTTTCATAAAACTGGAAACAAAATAGATACTTCATAAGAGTTTTAGCAAGAGGTTTTTGACCTGTATGATTGAGACAGAAAATGGTTTTTATCACATGTGTAGAAGAGGGTTAATAATTGGGGGAAAATCATAATTTTAGGGACATTCAACAAGCCCCGTGACAAAGAAGATAACTGTAGCTTTTCATATGATTTAAAATTCAACTTATAAATAAACATTTCATACAATTTTAAATTCATAGGTGTTCTTTTAACTTATTTTTTTTGCATCTTCCTATATAGGTTCATGTTTAAAAGTAAAAATCCTTAGTGACAAGTATAACAACTGTGTTATTAACATAAGTAGGTCACTACGTTCGAGAAAGTGACCTACTACCTAATTCTCATACAAGCACTTACCTAAGCAAGATATCACCACAGTCATTGATATTTTTTATTTGAAAACCCAAGTTCGGAAAAATATTTTCTGAATTGAAGGAATTTACTTTAGAATTTATTGAAAAGTCAATTATAGAGCACATAAATAGTCTTATTCCAGAAAATATATTGCTCAAGATTGGTTTGCAAGGCACTGAAACTTAGTGGAAAATCGTGAGATTGGAGAGGGCATTGTACCAAAGTGTTTAGGAAGTGACAACTAGTGAATGGATATTTTTGGCTAAGCCTAAAGCATGTTTTGTATATTCAGCTCAATGGAGCCTAGAAATTTCCCTATAAGAAGAAGCATTGGTTGTATCAGGTTGAAACAATCTAGGAGTTGTATATCGAGTCAAAATACCCATTCTTCACCTCCTCATTTATTTTTTAAGGCCTTCCTCTTTTCCAACAACATAAATTTAATATATGTGGGTTCCCCAGCCAATGACCCCTTTTGTAGTAGAATGAGCGCCCCTGTTCTGGTAATTGTATATCTGCTATATTAGCCTAGGAGTGGACCTAGAGTATTTGCAGGCAATTGCTCCCTACCATAATTTTCTAGAAGTCTATTCTTTTAGGTCATAAACTCCCTTGAGTCTTTTAGTTCCAAAAAATATTCCAATTATTTGGAGTTGAAATCTTATATCTCATATGGAAACAAAAGAAAGATTAAATACAAGTTTATTTAAAAATGCTTAAAATTGCAGAAAATTTACCTGGTATGGTGGTGTTATAATATGTGTCAATTTTCCAACCTTCATTTGTAGGTCGAGGTGCGGGTTAGAAATTTGGACCTAGATCTAACAAATTACATTGATTCCTTGAGTTTTTTCTAGGGGTTAATCCATGTACGTAAAATTATTTCCACCCAAGATTCAAATCTTCCCACTCAACCCAGTCTTGCAAGGTTGAAGGGTTCACCCAAAAAAAGGTTTATCGTACTAAGTGAACACAATGAGATCTACATATAACCTCCTCCTCATTTAGATGATGATAAATTTTCTTGAAGATCACAATCTCAATTTTAGCTAAGTTGAACTAGTTTTGTGGTCACTTAGACACTAATAAAATTGTCTTATTTCATCCTATATTATCTCCTCATGCTCATCATCCTAGAAGGGGATAAGCCACCGACCAATAGAATGATGGATAGGACACTTGTCACCCCCAACTAGGGGGGATAACAATGAAGGCTAGGGGACAAACCCCAAAAATAAATATTGAATCCACTTGGCCTTGTGTTCATGATATCATAATAATATATGATGTCACAGATGTAGTTTAATTTCTTTGTAGCCTTGGACATGCTCCAATCTATAGGCATTTAATTTTCCATTAAATTATAATAACCCTGTCCCTGATATCTACATGGATAGACTTGGATATCATTTATAGATTTTAGTCCCCACAATAACCAACTCAAGTCCATCTCTCATGCCCTCATAAAGAGATGATTATTTCATGGATGCCTTTACTATGGAGCTAAAGAAGAGACTTTCAGGCTTTCCTTGTCCCTGAATCTGGTAATAAAATAGAAGGGCTTACTCGCAGTGCCAGTTTTTCCACCTGCTAGATTAAGGATTTGGCATATAGTCAAGCATATGCATAACTCCCTTCATCAGCAAGCCATCTATGTAGTTACCTTGTGGAGAGACGAGTTTTATTACAATGTTTTATGTCCACTACATTTGTTCTCAAAGAGCATGTTTTTATATGCCAAAATCACAACTATAGACTGTCAATTCATTTACATTGTTTTATTAGTGCAATTGTTTTCTGAAGCTACAAGTATCGAAAACTCACAAGGAGAATTTTTGTTAAAAACTAGCTAACATGATATGAATCCATTGTGTGTACAAGATAAGACAGGATTAATGTCACTACTGAGCTCTTTTTAAGAGAAAAATAAACATAGCAAGAACACTCATGTGTACCGTGCTCTATTCTATGTGCATTCAAAACCCACTACGTAACATTTCTCTTTTAACATATTTTGTCAAGTAGGGTGTGTGTATCAACCAGGTTTTGGCACTAGGCATACATGTTAATGAGATATCCTAATTTACCTCCAAGTGGAGTCAATAAAAGCTTCTATCCATGACTGAAAATGGTGATATAATAGGTCATCCTCTTTTTTTTCTTTGGTCACAGAGTCTTAAGTTCATAACACGAATATTAGGCACGTTTGTTCAGTCTATTTACAATTACACTATTCAACAATATCTCCTTGTAAGCTATTCCAAATAAATAGTTTTATAATTAAGGATCATGGAACCATATGTAGAAGAAAAGGGTTTCAATACAATGTCATTGTTTATGATTCTCCACAATTGGTTGGTTCAAACACCAATTCAGTTCACATTTTTTAACAACCAATTGGTAAGCAGTGTGTGCTAGATGTTCATTCCACATTTTTTGTCAAACCATTTATCAGTATCCCAGAGGTCCAATGAATTAAACCTGGAGGCTCTAATACCACTTCGTGGTGTACCTGACCTCCTCTATAGCTCCATCAACAGGATGGGGCACTTAATAATTGAAATTTTTACTTTCAATCCTACATAACTATGGACTAAGAACATAAAAATCATGGGCCCGTGATTTCAACCAAATTCTACATCCTTCTATTTCAGTTTCATGCTATCTATGTCACTTAACTCACGAACTCCGGTAAATAATTATGTCGTGGCTTAGTCCATAGTGTAAATATACTAATTACAACAAAATATACTAATTACAACAACAATATAACATAGCAGTTGCAAAAATTAAACTTGTCTGTCACTAGAGTTGAACCACATTGAATGGATGTCAAGGAACGATTTTCCTCCTAGCTATAGGAAATCCCTTAGGATAGCCCCCCGAGTTGGGGTCATTGAATGACACACGCAAAGAGTCTTCTTCAATTTCCACTCTCCAAAACACAACACTCTAGCATAACGACATTGTAGTCACAGTAACAGAAGATACCCATGATGTGTATAAAATTCGATGAGGGAGTGCATACCAAGTGATGCAGAAGAACAATAACAACCAATTCCATCTCCAATTCCAATTTGCCATTTTATATCCCCCTTGCATGGTAGGCTAGTTTTCACCACATAAAAACCTAATTTGCATAGATATCTAGGTATCCTTTCTCTAATACTAAATTACTTCATAAAGGTGGTATATAATGTTTGAGTCAGTAGGGGAAAGTCGTGTGCCCCTCATCTTCACTCTAGCCATTGGCCCCTCACTGAAATCTGATAATCTAACCTCATTGGGAAGAGGAAGTACAAGATTTTCAATGGATTGTTGCACATTCTGAAGCTTCTCTTCCAACGTAGCAATTTTTACATCAGTCTTAGTAAATTATAAACTCATATTATAGGCCAAGAAAATCACAAGTCTTCTTGTACAGTTCTATGTGATAAATCAAGCAGGGGTATTCTTTTAGTAGTTCATGCTTCACGATTTAGAGTTAATGGTTATTAAGGTCGAGGCTCTGAAATTTGAGAATGACAACAAAATAGATAGAAATATATGATCCTAATATATAATTTACAAATTATTGGTGTGGTTATTTAATGGGTTGGAAAATGTCTCTTATATTTTGAGACTGAAGTAGTGAATTTTTTATGACGATGCACGATGCATCACAAATAAAACCCATCATCACTACCCTTTAGGGCAGTGTAGTGTTGCTCATTATCATAACATTCTAGTGTAGTTGGTTGAGGGTGATTAAAAGGCTAGTTGATGGAGTACAAAAGCAATTGATCTAGCCTTGTTTGATGGTTCAAGTACTATAACATAAAATCTTATGTTATATGACTGCCTGCTTCCAAATTCTCTAGGGAATTTGAAAAATATAGAAAGCATCATCTGAATCGGTGTGAAAGTTTGGAAATGCTTCCAAATTCTCTAGGGCATTTGAAAAATATAAAAAGCATCGATTAAACTCACTGTCAAAGTTTGAAAATGCTTCCAAATTCCTTCTGTAATCTATTGCAACTAAAATATCTGCATTTGAGGGGTTGCTGCAGTTTGACTATCTTCAGTGAAAAACTTGGAAACATAATCATGCTTGAATGCTTAGATATCTCACGTTGTTCCCAGATGGAATTACTTCCTCCCCAAGCTGGAAGTCAACAGTCCCTGAAAAAATTAAATTTGGTGGTTACAAACCTCAAAGAGTTGCCAAGTGATGTTCTATGCCTCAAAAATTTGGGATTTCTGATATTAGGAGGGTTTTCACTGGAAGTACTTCCACCTTCGCTCGGTTATCTAAGGAGTTTGAGGGAATTTTCGCTTTAGAAATACAAGAATCTGCAAGATTTTCCAGTTTCAATTGGACAGTTGACTCAATTGATTGTGTTAAACATATCAAGATTTGGAATACAGTACCTACCACCAACTGTCATGGAGATGAACAATCTGAAAGTTTTAACAGTATGCAGGTGTCCTTTAACTAAATTGCAGGTGTCCTTTAACTGAAATACCTATTAAAAGGACTGAAGGAGAAA